>JAKSZP010008179.1:0-111662 GCA_022478985.1 Massospora cicadina | reverse complement strand
TGCAACTGTCTTCCAGGGGGTGCTTGTCCAATCTTGTAGCGCGCGCACAAGGAGAGTAGTAAGCCCTGTCAGCCCTATGGTCTGTAACATGGATTTTGTTGCCCAACTCATTTGTGGCTCATTGGAAGGAGCCAGTGCGTTACAAAAATATTGATATAAAGCCTGAGATCCATCTTTGGATATGTGAATTTAATCCAATCCTATTTAAAATCCCATGAAAAAAATAGTTGAAATTTACTTGTTCCCAGTAACAATATCTGGCCTAAAGTAAGAATATGAATTGAGGCAATTGCCTGAATAAAAGAACTCTCTCTAAATCCATAAGTGTAAGGCTTTCCACTAAGTGCAAGAAGCCAGGTGGTGCCTACTACCCCTTCTCAGATAGTAAAGGGAAATTTAATTTTGGAAAATTTACTATACTTGCGCCCACTCCAATTTCCCTCCTGCTTTGCAATTTTATGTTGAAAAGATTTTGCTCCTGTGCAGAGAAATCCCTCAACTCTACCAAAACTTTAGAAATGCCACAAATATGTCCAAAAATACTGCCTCCCAATTAACCAAAAATCTGGAAACTTTATATAAAGATCTACAAGTGTTGTGACGCCTAAAGTACAATAATGATACTTGTGAAAAGAACTTTGAAAATTTTGCCTCAATATTGCCCTCTCTCCCATTATTTCCCCAAAATCCATTTTACACGTTTTTAGGGATTTGTGCCAATCTAGAGAGACATACTTCTGAAGATGGAACATGCTTGATTAAAAATAAAAAAATTTCAATATAGATAAATTGAGGGGGCAGCCAATCATGGCGTGCCCCATCACCTACCTCAACCTCAGTTCCCACACCAACTTATAAATTACCCCTCTCCCACCCCTCAGTTCTTTCACCAACTTATATACTGGCCCTCTCACCTCAAGCGCACTCCCTGGAAACCTGCAGCCAGAGAAGATGCCAGCCCAAAGTTGCAGAACCCAAGGACAAAGTCACAAGTTGTAAATCCACTTTCCCTATATATAGGCCAAAATCCTTACAAGTGAGGGCACTAGCCTATATTTCTTTTTCTAGCTTTAAATTATTTAAAAACGTTTCCAAACCTGCCATTTGTTTTTGCTATCAAGATTTTTGAGCACTATGACGCTTGTCCAGGTCATTTCAGCACAGCCACAAAGAGGCACTCCTAAATCAACTAGAAAGATTTGGGCCACCGTGACAGCAGTTGCTTAGGTACTCTGGTGGCTGAAAGGTACCCGCCAGGGTGCAACCAGAGTAAACTTGGGCCACCAAAACCTAACAATAAAATATAGTTTGTAAATATGGTTTGAGTAAACAATATATATATTTATGGAATGCTTTTATTATTAACTTTTATGGATTCTTAAAATAGAAAAATTAAGGAAATCCCCATTTGACTTATTTTATTTATGCACTTTGACTTACCAATAAATTTAGCTTTGAAAACCTATATTTGGTTCAATAATTTTTTAGCCTCTGAGATCTTGGGAGTTGATCTAAATTTATGGGAACAAAATCATTGGTTTCAGCGGATCTTTATCCATCTCAAACTCTTGAAAGGAGAATATAGAAACATGGAAATGTTCAGGATGAAATTTCTCTATATATCAAATTTTCCTGGATTAGACTTAAGTTCAAAAAGTTAGTTGATATGGCATTTGGGAATTTTCTCAACCATAAAAGTGGTTATCTGACAGATGTAAAAGGAAGTTGAGCTACATATAGAGTTATAGTAAAAAACTATACACAATAACGTCTGAAATTTGACTAATATTAATTTTTAAGTACTATCTAAATTTATGTCTGCAAGTATATCAAATAGATTTTGGTAAGGATTTTAAATTAAATTTTAAAAAAAAGAATAATCTTTTTTCAAATCATCATGATTTACTTAAAAGTACAGATCAGAGCTTAGCAAGACTTAGTAAGTATAAAAACTTTTTTATAACTTAGACTACTTAACCTAAACTTAACACATGTTAAGCTATCTATTAACCCTGCTATCATTCCTTATTTACATGGCAAAATCAGGTTTTAATCTTATCTGTAAAGATAAAGATGATACAGAACATCCATATATATAACCTCCTAGAACTTCAGGCTAATGTCAATTACATACCCTGAAAAGTATGATTTTTACTACTTCTTTTCTTTTATATCTTTTTATCTTGCACCTCATTTTATGAGTTAAAATACTAAGTTTTATAAATCATTATGCAGCCCTATTATAAAATAATAATTGCAGTATATGTTTCTTAATTAAAAATAAGTATATATGAGCGCTCATTGTCCATGCCATAGTAAGTCTTTTAAGATGCTTGCTAACAAAACATATCAAGACTATAAATTTAGCTATTAGAATATTGATATCAGAGCCATAAGCGTAGTGAATAAACTAAATTTTACAGAACTTTATAGTTCATGAACATAATTTCTAATAAAATCTACATAAGAAGTAACTATCTATAATAAGCAATAAGCTAATTATGCAAATAATTGAAAATCTTTATATAATCCTTACTTAGTGAAATGTAATACTGCCTATATATGTTAGTCTAGGCACTTCCTTATAAATTAGATCCATTTTTTTAAAACTGTAATATATAGTTTGATTATACTAGTATTTTTTATAAAATAAAAACTAAATAAGTCAGATTAGAAATCCATTAAGTATATTAGCACTGAAACAATAGTACAGCATCTATAATTATTGTAATCAATTACCAATGATATCAGTTGTGAAGATTATAAAAAATATGCTAAATAACAAATAGTGAGAAAGATCTACCATACAGTATTTTTATGAAACTTACATATGATTTAACATTTTCAAGTAATAATTATTATTATGAATGAGTAAATATGCCTCTGTGGCCAAGCAAGTACTGCATCAAGGTGTAATTATTACAATTCAATAAACTACTAAAACTCAAGGATCTATACTTAAAAAATATTGAACAAATAAAAATTTTTTAGTACTATTGGGTCTTAGCCCAAGATGAGGATATCATGGCTTATATTAGTCTATTTACAGTTTAAGAGTTTATATAATTCCCTATTAGCTTATATAATAAACATAAAAAAATTTAATCCTTTTTTATAGCACTACTATACTTTATCAATTGGTATGTATCATAGAAAATATAGTTATTTTAGGAAGATAACTAAATTAGCTGTTTAAATTTTGTAGAATGTAAGTGTTGACTTATAATTTATAAAAGTATTAAAATTTTAATTTACAATGTAGCCTTTGCAATATGAAATAAACATAGCTTAAAAATTTGGGTATTATCATAAAGTAGACTTTTCACATAAAATTCTTCTTTAACATATTCTGTGATCCATCAAAAATGCTCAAACTCTTAAGTGATAACAGGCTTGGTTTATAGCTGTAGTATGATTAAAGGTCATAAATTGAAGTTCATAAATGGTTTATCTACTATATTTAAAGAGCTAACTTTTTTGCTAATCAACATGCCTAGATTACTATCACAGTTTAATTTTTAAGAGACTTTAGTTCTATCAAAAATTCATGATTATCTATATGGAATAAAAAATATAAGATTGATACTGGAGATTTAAATCCAATATTTCTAAAGATATCTAACTCTAACAAGAAAGTATAAAGAGAGTTATACTGTATAAAAAATAAGCTTTACCTAATAAGCATCAATGTTAATTAAATTCTGAATGAGGTTGAGTTCTAACTAATTTTCTTCTCCATATTAGGTTTTTCTTTACTAACCTATTTATAAATCTTATATTTTTATATTATTAGAACTATAAACTTTATAAGATTATTAAATCATCTTTTCATATAGTGTATGCTAGTTTTTCTAGTCTTTAATAATCCCTAAGAAAACATATAACTATAAACATTAACATATATATATATATAGAAGTCTGTCTTTTGTGTGAGGGGGTTGAAGGCGAGTCGGTAAGGGCGTACGGCTACCAACCTGAAGGTTGCGGGTTCGATTCCCACCCTTCGCACATCGATCGGGGTGCCAGCCAAAGGAAGATATTGGCGGTTAGTAGGTCTAATAACACGAAAACCTTACCCATGACGTAACCAGAAAAACTTGAGTCCCGATCCGGAGGTGGAAAAACTTTCTTCGACGGAGTTGACCCCGTTCAGGTTTCATGTCATTTCTTTCTTTCGGTAATGCCTGTCCCCTGGTCGGCTTGCCTCAGTTAAATAAAAAGTCTATCTTTTGTGTGTCCTCCTGACTGTTCTTATGCCTTTAAGATATATGAATTCAAACTACTAATATAAAAATAGACAACAGAAGTACTGGTGATAAAACTTATAAAGTACTTAAGGTATAAACTATAAAAATGAGCCGCTGGGGCTGAAATGAAAAATTTTGTAGCGTCAAACCCTATTCTAATTATTTTTTTAGTACTAGATGGTCCCAACCCAACCTATTCTAATTATTAGTTGATTGTATTTAGGGAATTATGGCTGTTCTCAATTTTTACTGCTCCAAATTATTGCATTGAAAAAATAATATTTATATGTACTCACCCTTAACGCAGTTTAATGCATATTATTTTTCTACTATTTAAGGAAAAACTCTTTTATAATTCATACTCTTAAAGAAAATGTTTTAGCTAGTTATTATGGAATGCTTTTTACACAGCCTAAATAAAGTTAAGATCAAAATTAGTTAGTTTATTTTCACTATGTAAATTTATAGTTTATTTAAGGTAGCCAACCTGTGAGACATTACTGCACCAATTAATAGTAGGATGAGAAGTTAAAATTATTAAGAAAGGAGGATAAATCACAGTAAACCTACATGAACAGCGATCTGATAGGTCAGGAACTCCATGGACCATCTTGTTATCCATTATTGCAGTTTGGGGCAATAGTGCTCAATGCCAACACTGTCAAAATCATCCCCTACCCAAATTGCATCTACCAGGATTGAATTCAAGAGGCAGTGGTCATTAAGTCTATACTCTAACATTGGGCACCCTCATCTAGTACTATGTAAATATCTATAATGGGTACAAAATATAAGACCAGAAACTACTAAAAGTAAAGTTAATGCATTATTTAACATTTACTATTAGTACATTTTCTTTAATATAAACTACAAATTGATTAATATAACTTTAATTTGTTCTTTTGTATTTATTTAATAGCTTTTCATATATAAAAATCTAGCTCTAATCCCCTGTTAAGCCTAAGAAAAATCAAAATAATTACATTTTAGATGAGCAATGGGTTATTTTCCTTTCTTAAAGCTACCTTATCTTTTTATGCAAAGTCTCTCACTCTACTTAACTAATTAAAGTGTCATTCTAAGTACTATTGAGCTTCACCGTCAAGTTAATAGTTTGCTTTTCACCATTTTATTGATCAAATTCTGAATTTGTGAAACACTATAAACAGCACCCAGTTTCATCCTGGAAAATTAAGTTTCAAATGCTGTCAAGTTTGATGCCAGCTTCCCCCAAGAGTGGTGGTGCACTGCCTCCTGTCACTTTTTGGCTGCTGCAAAGCACACCTGGTCTGGCTCTGCTAGCCCCTAATCCTTCAGTTGATTTGCTCCCCCTCAGTACCTAGCCCACCACCTCACGCATACCCTGGCAGCTATTCAAAGCCCCTTGATCTCCCCCAGAGCAATCTGCACTTCAGCCTTAAGGTCAAGTATGGGAATCTTTTCCCCTATGCAAGTAAAGCCATCATTAAGATGGCTCAGAAAGTGTTCAAAACTGCTATTTTTATAGATTTTTGGCCCTTAAGGAGTACTTTGATCTGGGTTTCTCTAGTGAAGCCTAGGCTATGGTTGTGATGACAATGCCCCTTAATTTTATTGATGTACCCATCCTCACTGCCCATACTCAGTTGCCAGTAAATGCAATTCTGGTGGTTCAGTTTGCCAGGTTATTATATCATCTCTCCTAAGAGCTGCTCCGCCATGCGCTCCTAGAGGTTTTGGCTACTTATGGCAGAGATCCCATTCTCTAGTTTGTGGTTCCCAATGGGGCCAGCTGCCTCACAGGTCCTCACGCATTTGCAACAATATGCCCCTTACATAGGAATACTCACCTTGCCATTCCCCCCACACTATGATCTAATCTGCACCTGACCATCTGTTCTGGACCATGTGGAAAATGGCTAAAAATCTGTTTCTTGTGCTTTAGGTAAGACATAAAGTGTAAGTGCACTTCCCCCACCACCACAGCAGCCTCAGCCCCATCTTCTCTCCAGCTTGGACCTACTGCTAATCTTATGGTTTTTTTGTGTGTTTTAATCTTCCTTTCCCTCTCTTGACAGTTGTAGCTGCAGCTCCTTCAGCGGTGTCCAATAATTCTCAATATTCTCAACTTGTGCAGGAGCCAATCACATCTCATAAAACTGTCAGTTTTCCTTGGTAAGTGGTTTAAGGATCATCCACTCTAGCATCCAGTCAATCAGCTCTAATTTCTGGACTTTCACTCATTATCAACCCACATAAACTCTTAAGTTGGTAGCTAACAATGATCAGCATTCTATATGATCCCCAAATTTGATTGGCCAGAAATATTACAGCCTCTAAATCCTGCTCCTATACATCAATTCCACCCTTGCAACAGCTTCCTAGTTTATAAGATAACCATCAGCTTTTCATCAAAGTGGCCACTGCCCCTCCAAAATCCCACTTTGACAATCCCTCCATGAGGCCATGGACCCACTCATTAAAATAATTCACTATTTCAATTTTCCATTTAATTTTTTCTGAGGAAACCTGCAATGATATTTAAGAGCTTACATTTTCTGTGAGATGCACATGTTCTGATGCCACCAATATGTCAATGTTTGCCCCCTACTACCCAAAACATGAAAAAGTCAAGGGTTTTACCTGCGTCCTAAGCTTGTTAAATATACTGAGCATCAGCTTTCTCAGTTTTGAGGCGCTGCACACTGCAGTCCTTATTTAAGGAATCCAACTTTACATTCTTTTCCCTTTTTTCCTCATTCATCCATTGCCCCATTTTAATTTGTCCACTCTGGCTTGTGCCCTCAGGTCTGCGGTGGAAGATGATCCCCCTGATCCTCATTCCTTATAATATGTCAGCTTAGGTTAGCCTTTGAGGCGCCTTATTTGGGAATTTCATATTTTGGGTCTTTTGGCACCCCAAAATAAAGATTTGTGGCCCCACTTCCCTTGGGTTTGGCTTTATTAGTACTAAAAAGAGAGTTCATACATTTAATATTAAGGCAAAAGCTAATCTTTGCACATACTAGTAGCACTGTTAAGCCCCCTGGATTTCATTTAAAGTAATTTTAATGATAGAAATTTCAATATATACCTGATTTCCACGTTTAAACAACCTCAATAGATGTAGGTAATAGTCTTAAGAAATGTTTTAGCTTTCCATTGCCTCAGATGTTACCTCATAAGGCTATACTATGGTTTTGGTTAACTATAGAAGCCATTACCATTACATTATGTTATATAGTCCAGCCTTACAAGTTCTTCAAAACTGAATGACTCAAAACTCCACATAAGTTTGTAGCCTTCATTTGCTGCAGCCATCAACCCTAGTAAATTTATTTTTTTAGATAAAAAATGCTTATTGGCTAGACCAAATTAAGATAATCTTATATTTAAGCTTATTTCTAATTTCATAATTATCTCATTAGTCAATTATTACTTTAATATTGATACATTTTCATCTTTACTGAAATTAGCAAAGCTTGTGGCATCAAGTCATGTGCTCAACCTTTGAGATTATGCTAATTTATGATATTATATTTGTATCACTTAAAGATCAAATTATAGTTTTAGGTAAATCATGTTTACTAAAGACCTCAACCCTATCCTGCAACCAAAGTATATAGGTTTCCCATGGCTTATGCTTATGTTAAGCTATAATTATAACTATACCATAGGGTAATAATAAACTGCTATCTATTACCTTGTTATTTTCACAGTTTTTTATCATGTAGCAGCCAATAACTATATGGCCCAAACTCCCAATAGTAATTTGTCAATTTCATCTTACCAATCCATGCTCATACAGCCTAATAACGTCATGTGGTGTTCACCACACATATTGTTTCATTAACTGGTAACGTTCTAACTCCACCTAAACCCTATTGCTTTAAACCTCCTCTAATTATTTTCTCCCCACTTTGTCTAAAGGCATATTTTATAAACTGAACTATAACCTTGACTACTAATAGCCCATCACCCTGCACCT
The DNA here is from genome assembly GCA_022478985.1 of Massospora cicadina. Classification (NCBI taxonomy): domain Eukaryota; kingdom Fungi; phylum Entomophthoromycota; class Entomophthoromycetes; order Entomophthorales; family Entomophthoraceae; genus Massospora; species Massospora cicadina. Next base: position 103,448 of record JAKSZP010008179.1, on the reverse strand, counting down.
CTTACTCTTGCTATGGAATTTTTAAGTTTAGTTACAACTATTTCTACTCAGATTTATATCAAACTTTTGTAGAATTTAACCTTAACAAGCCTATACTCAGATTAGTAATATTTACCCACTTAATTGCACAAATTTAAATGGCTATATCCCTTGAATATTTTAGGCCTACTGTGATGAGAAGCTCATGTTGCAGGTATCCTTATCTTATTGATTTCACTGGCAACCAAATCTATAGAGGCAATGATATTTGACTGCCATAGGTTTATAAGAAGCACTCTTATTATAATCAAGTAGCTTTACTTTACCCATTTGTCAACTTAAAGCACTATTTTTAGCCTTTTCTGATAGCTTCAAACTAAAAAATCCTTAAGAAGTTTCATGTGGCAGTCTAAAAATAATCTAGAGTGTGGTTATAGCATAAATATTGTTATATCTAAGAGTTACTTAAAGTATAAACACATTTTCTATAATTTATTCAAAATATACTCTTTGATGTAAATAGGTATAATTCTGATAAAAAGCACAATTTAAGGGATTTTCAGTCAATTGAATTATATGCAACATGTCTTTTCTCAAGGAGTAAAAAAGCAATGATCACACAGTCAGAAAATTCTTGTTGAGGAAGTTAACAATGATATATATACCTTTGGTAATAAGTTAGTAATCAGAACTATAACTCTGAAGAGAACTTTTACCATCTAATTTCCTCAAATTTAGTAAAAAGTCTTAGTCTATTCACCACATCTAAAAATATCATTTTTATTTACAGTTACTTTCAATAACAAACTAAACCACTGTGGCATAATATAATTTGCAACTTACATTCAATGATATGAGACAAGGGGTATTTAATATAAAAATTATAATCCTAAAAAAGTTCTGCACCAGAAGATATAAGCTTAACTTAATTACTGAACTAACCAGTGCTACATGGAAAATAGTAAAAAGGTAAATCAATCTTTCATATATATAATCTTATATAATGAGTTGCTAAGGTATTGAACTGATGGACAGTGGTTTATTAATGTGAGCTGTTTGCAGAATACATTTCTATTACTTATTTTTTAAATAAATAGGTATTGAGAATTGAAAGTAAGAAGTGTGACCTGTTAAACTATAAATAAAACCCACATTTAATTGTACCTGAGTACTGAGTTTTTGTTCTCAATTTGTTTATACATAATGCTTTATAGTTATACCAAAGATGATAAAAAATCTAAATTCTTACTAGGAGCTACCAAGTTGAAGCAATCTAGCTTTTTAATCATGCTAATAATTTTATATGATACATTCTCCAAATAGAAAATGATATGAAATTAAATCACATATTTTTATCAGATTACTTTTGCAATAAATATCCTGTGAACTTTATCAGGGAATATCTGACTATATCAAAGTTGTGTACAGATAATTAATTAAAAGTAAATGAGGTGGTTTAACCTTGGGACAAATATACCACACCAAGATTTTTTAGCCTGTGCTGGTTTTGAACCTGTTATTCAAAACCTGACCCAGAGTGGAGCGAACCACCCCACTATGCTACCCACTCCTCCAGATTTTTAATTAACCCTTTCAGTCATTTTCAAAAAAAAATCATCCATTTTTTGGCCTTAAAGTTGGCATAAATTTCTTAGCCAGTGTTCACTCATTTTTTAATCATTTTGGTCCTTGTCTATAATATAAATATCTAATAGATTTGGTCTTTGTTCGTAACATAAATTTTTAGTAAATTCAGTCCTTGTTTGTAATCTAAATTTTTGGTAAATTTGGCCCTTGTCTGTAATACAAATATTTGACAAATTTTGAAATAAAAATATGTTAATCTTATTTTTTGGATGCATATATGCGTTTTTAGATTTTCATACCCCTCTGTTTTTGGACGCATATATGCATCGAATGATTGAAAGGGTTAAGATAGTTTACTAAGTTAGACTATTGATTTTTATAACAGAGTACAAAGAAATTCTTGGCTACTTGTCCTTTCTTACTCAGGTTTGCACTTTTCCTTTAAAAAATCCAGTGTGTTATAAATTTTGTAAGGTTGACCTACTTTAGATAAAGATATCTAAGGAATTTGAAATGTAGTATTGGCTCTAGATAATCTGAAATGGGCGCACCAAACCAGTATATAACTAGATTAGCTAGCATATACATCTTTATGATGTCTTAGTAAAACAAACCTGCCAATAGGTCAATTCATTATGATTACTAAAATAAAATTAGAGCCCTCTAAAACTTTATTTTTAATTCTGCAACCATATCTATGACTTTAGTCTTTATTATATCAATATTTAGATTGTTTTATTAAGTGTTTAAACCTATATAATCTGATATCTATATAAAATCAGTCATCACTATATATCATATATATGATACTATCTGTAATTAGAGATTTTACCACTATTACTTGCCAACTACTAACTTTATCTTAATTTATTGAGCTAATAACAAAATTCTATCATTGCCTTTAATCTATAACAAAAGTTAATCATTATGAATTTATATTAAAATAGCTAACCCCACAGAAAGATTTCATACCTAAAGTTTTCTCTACAAAGCTTAATCTTTAATCTAGCATTCAAATTTGTGAAAATGGTACACCAGCACCAAGTAGCTTCTACTATGTAATCAGGCTTAAAAAAGATAAGAATCGAGTGCAAAATTTAAAAACTCTATCTAATAATAATAAATATAAGTTTTAATTCGATTCTACCAATGTTTAGGGTCTAAGAGAAACTAAATCTCGGTTCATCCTGGAGAATTTAGGCCAATGCCTTTGAATACTCGCTACTAACGGGAAAGCCTTGTCCTGAGCTAATACTATCTTTTTTATTGCTACTTATCACTTACAATTTTAATGTCTATTCTGATGGTTCCAAACATATATCAATATATTTGGCAAAAATACTCCTACTTCAGACTTCAGCTAGAAAACCATAAGATAAATGGGTTTATTTTTACCAACTTTGGATTGAACACTCTAACAAGTTATTGTATGATTTGAGTTATTTCCCACTTAACCTAGCGTTGGGACTTTCCTGTTAAGCTCTACAGACCTTACAATCCACCCTTACACCAAGGGTATACTAGATCACCGTGCAGACCTTATCCTTATCATCATTAGCACATATAGATAGTGCTCTCATCTTATCAAATTAAAGACCCCTTTATATTTATAAATATATCAACACAATTTAAATATTACTTTCTCTATCCTAAACTCTTAACATGGCCTAAGCTGCGTACTTTGGAGATCTGATCAACTCAATATGGCCCTTTGGTCGCTCATAGCTGCTGGCCCAGCACATGCAAAAAGGTGAGGCTTATAAACCATTGTATTTAACAATCTGACGTTGAATGGATGCTTAAAATTAATTTAATTTAAATTTAACTTATACGAGTGAGCCATCTAGCTCAGTACAAGATGCAATCCCATCAATCAATACTTTAAGCTTCGAAGAAAGGGCACAACTTCACCAGCTGGCTCAGTGAGTTTGGTTTGTTCATAGTATCAGCTTTCCAAGGCAAAGAGTTGAAGTTTGGTGTGCGCTGAGCCGCTCGGCACTTTGGCGGTATGTGACGGGCTTGAACCGGATGAAGGTATCGCTAAGGTACTTGCGCAGAATTGATACTTGACCTCATAGCAAGATCTCCAGCATCATTTTCCACCCTACAAAGAGCGCACACAGGATATCAGAAGGGAAATGGAGTTAGAGACTCAAACATCAGGCCGGCACAGGAAATCTAAATTTGACTCGGGGTAGTCTATAGAATACATGGTAGAGATCTTCTCCGATTTGATGAAGTTGGGTTTAAAGCTCTCCATTAAGATCTGATACACCGTCTCGGAGGGCAGTGCACCAAAGGCACGCATCCTCGTGATGATCTCTAAAGCCAACTCGTACTCCTTTATAGCTAGGATGGTTTCTAGCAACTTCTCGTACATGCTGGGGGTGGGTACCGACCTTTGTTCCATCGCATCCAAGTGCGGGATGATCTTTTCGAGGTCAAGGGGTTCAACTTCGGAATACATTCGAATCCGGAGAAAGTCCAACTGGCGGCTGGAGGGGAGCTGCTTTGACTCAGCAAGCTGAAACAGACCGGGGACGGCTTGAGGGCAAAACTCAAAGCAGTGATAAAGGACTCGGCACAAAAGCTTGGTCGCATCTGGACCCATGTTCGGTGATGAAGCCAACTCCCCCAAAAGGAAACCAGCTTGGGTGAGGTCATTTGCCTTGAGAGAGGCATCAATGAGATGACGATACGTGCAAGCAGAGTATTCAAGGCCATGGTTCTTGAACTGACCAAGGACGTGCGTGATGGCTTCGGGACTAACACCAATAGCGATGGCCAACACCGAGTTGCCAAGTGCAAGTGAAGGAGGGCCGCTTTGAAACTGGGCTTTGAGGAGGTGCAGGGCCAGCGGATAAGTCGGTTGTGGCCCACAAATGAAGGCTTCCATGTCGATTAAAGCAGCGCAGGTTAAGGGCTCCAAGGTGCCCCTTTGGGCCAGCAGCTGAGCGATCAACCGCCATGCTCCAACGGAATCACGCATGGAACACATCATCCTGATGGCCATGTCATAGCTGGGGGCGCTCAATCCTAGCCAGCTTTCACCACTAACCGCCGCCAGCTGAGGCTGTTTAGCAAGAAAGAAGGCGACACCCTTCTTGTATTGTCGTTCATCGTTTAGCGCCGAGAGGATGTGAAAGAAAGCTACCGGGGATGGCTCAATGGTGTGAAAGAGCTTGGTACAGGCGGCAGCATCTTCTTGGCCCACAAGGGTCAGATTGCCCCCAATGTCGTATCCATCGGGCGCGACGGCCAGCGCTGCATCTGCAAGCCCAGCAATCACGTCTTCCTTCTCGATCCCGTCTGCCATTGACGAGTGGACCAGCCGGGCAAAGCTAAACAGAAGATCCAACCCCAAGATGCTGGCCCCCACCCCCAGCCGACGCATATCCCCTAGAATTGCAAACAGTTCGTTGCCCCATTCCGGAGTAAAATGCCTGTGGATCAGGAGAAGCAGCTGGAAATAATGCTGGTTCAGGTGACCGTCGCGCTGGCGGATGGGCGAAGCCTCGAGATGCCTCTCCAACAACCGCACAAGAAATTCCGGCCTGTATATGAGCACGTCATCCACCGTCAGGTACCTTGCCACCTGAATCAAGCTGCTCCAGTTGGGCGCGTTGCCAACGGCCCATTCCAAAAGCTCAAGCTTCGCTCTCCGAAGCCCTTTTAGCCTCTGCACGTAAGTCATGGTTTCCAAAACGGCATCCCAGCCCTTCAGCTGGAAGATCCTGTCCAGCCCCGCTGCATTCTTCTCCGCATCGTTTTTCGAAAACAGGATCGAAAAAGCTTTGGCATCCCCAAACTTATCAAGGCATGCCTGCGCCCTCGAAAAAATGTGAGCTGGGAGCTCGAAGGAAACGGTTGTCAACGCATAGGCCAAATCTATCGTACAGGATAACCTTGCATCATCCTCCAGAAGGGTATGGTCGAGGATCGTTTTCCACCTCGGATTGCCAACAAACTCATGCGTGGCCGTGGCTTGTAGGAACCAGTGGTTAAAGCCTTCCCAATCACCTGCCTGCAATAGGGCATTGATTAGTTGAACGTAGGTTTCCGGAGCCGGCGTGACTATGAAGTGCTTTTGAGCGTAATCTATCATCTCTACTGCCTTGCCAATGTCAGACTTCAAAAGTTCAGCGACTAAAGAGTTCAGTGCCATCTGAGCGTTGGCGGGAGACTCTGAAAAGGCGTTGGAACGAACCAACTCCAACGCTTTCACCAGATTGGGCGGCTTTTCGGCACCGGGCTCTAATGGGGGTGGATCCGTCGGGCTTAGAATCGGGGTGGTTGAGTAGGAAATTGAAATTACGTTTGACGACGCCAGGTAACCTTGGGAACAGAAAACCGAATGATGCTTGGGTATCATCAGGATTTTTCTAAAACGGAACATGATCCTAACTGCGATTAACTAAATGTCACAAGCCAAAAAGGTAAATATAAACGTAGCAAAAGATAAGTAGAACCATTTAAAGATGAACAAAAGAAGCTTAAGGTTGGTGACGTCTCTTACAAAAGCTAAAGGAAGCAATACCCATAATAAAAAAGTTCAAGATTCGTGCCCAATCCAACAAAATAAGTATCTAATTATTGTCCCTATTGAACCAACGCAACTTTAAAGAGCTATAGGCACCGCACATTAAAATACCTTATAAATAAAAAACATCTAGAGATAACGGTTGGGCGAAAAATCCTAAATTGCCATAAATCTAGCCAGCGAGGCAAGTAAAAATAAGCAGCCGAACTTTCAAGAAACGCGCTTCAACATAAACCTTATCACGTTATTACTTGAGAGAACATCACTCAGTTCCAACTTGAATCCTTATTCTTTTAACTAACTTAGTAGTAAGGCGCCATCCTCCATTATCCATCCCCTCGCCATAGCAAAATGGTGGGCGTAACTGATCCACCCACCTTTTTGTTTAATGATGAAATTTGACACGCCATGCATCCAGCCACCTTAACCTTTTCGCGTCAGCCCAACCAGCTCGAACTAAATCGCACCTTGTAAACCTTGATCAGTTATTTTTCTCAACGGTTTGTAAATTCAAAGCTTAAGGTTTATAAATCACTACTAGCCAATTTTCCCAGCTTTGCTTGGGCTATAATTTACCAGATGTTTCTAATCGGCTGTTTTAGTTTTTATATTGGTAGATAACCTTTAATAAGTTGAGAAATATTAAACCAATCAAATTAATAACTACAAAATACTTGACAAAATCCTTCAACCCATCAAATCAACCAAAACCCACCAACTACTTGCCTGAAACCATTGGCCTATCGAATCAACTAAAAACCATTAAACACTAGAGCATCGAGCAAATCTATTTAAATCTACAGATCAACCAAACCTACCAACTAATTACCTGAAATCATTGAGCTTATCAAATCAACCAAAAACCACCAATCACTCAGTCAAAACCAACTGAACCAATAAAATAAGATACTGTCATTCTAATGAATAAAACCGTTTTATTTTGCAAAATTCACAATTTTCAATGGATTAATATATTGTCATCAGAGATACATAAGTGTGCCAAATTTCAAAGCTCTAACTAGTCTGGAAGGTAGTTAAAAATCAATTGCAAGATTTCACCACAGAAGGGAGGATACCCCAGTGGTAGAGTATGGACCCTCTACCGCTGCCTCCCGAGTTCGATCCCGGTAATGGACTTTGGGTAGGGGACGATTTTGACTGTGTTGGTTTTGCGCACCAATGCCCCGAACCGAGATAGCGAATAGCAAAGGCGGTCCATGGAGTTCCTGGCCTATCATACGCCGCGCATGGAGGTTTTCCGGGTTTTATCCTCCTTTCCCATTTTCTTCACTTCCCTAATCGGTGCGGTATCGTCCCCAGGTCGGCCCACCTCGAATAAAAAAAAAGATTTCACCACAGACTGACACCACAGCGAGTGGAGAAAAACAGTTTAATAAAATAACTAAAAACTACTAGCCACTTACCATAAACTATGAACCTATTGAATTAAACAGTTGATACCAAAATGATCAGCTGGAAATGATAAACAATTACCATTAGAATATTATTTGGCATATTTAAATTTCATATAAAACTTATATTGATATCATTATAGTTTTAAAAAATAGATTATTACCATTCCCAAAATCCATAAAGTATCTAAGTCAAGTTTATCAATTTCAGTTCATTTGTTTAAAAGGATTTTTGCAACATACATAGAATAATTTTTTCAAGGCAAGCCTAGAGGACAGGCTACCAAAATCAACAAAAAAATGCTCATAGCTGGGGATGGACCATCAGCCTCAAGGTTGACAATCTTACTTTTTATAAAAAAACTCCATACCTTTATTATATCTTTAAAGAAAAAAATAAAATAAGGGCAAGAGGAAGGCAGAAATGGGAATTTTGGACAGAATAAATAAAAAACCAGGAGCAGATGCTGCTAACAAGATAGCAACTCTGGCCATTCCTGGCCAGCAATTGCCATCACTAGTCAAAGTTCAAGCTATGTCAGTCTTAAATGTTATTAATTCTTTAAATATAATGATGTCTTGTCACATTCAATGAGTGATTTAGGGGCAAAATCCAGTTGTGAGGCTTTAAAACATCTGGGGACAAGGTGTGAAATCTTAGAGATCCATGCAAGCTGATTGGAGGATATCTGAATTGTTAACCTTACCATTCCTTTATGATAGGGGGTCTCATGGCTCAACTGATGTCATGAGAGTATCTATAACTCTCCAAATCCCAGTGTAGTGGTGCTTGGTGCACAGGACCAATGCAAGAGAACTAGTAATCAGCAATATAATAAAGATTGCCCAGCAGAGGGTGCTTGAGTTGAAGTGACATAAGGAGATGGTGTTAAACAGTTAAAATATTTATAGATTGAGCAATCCTCAAAACTTAGCTGTGCCCCAGAGGGCAGTTCATAACTGGGTTTAGTATAGGGGTAGAGTGCATGGGTGACCTGGTTTGGAGGGAACCTAGTAGGCCCAGCGGTATACTTGAGGCTGTAATAATTTTAAAGAAATTAAAATGGCTAACATGTCATAAGACCTCCTTGAAGAGGTCTGTGCACAGGTTTGTACAAGCCAACATAAGGAAAAAAATGTAAAGAAAACTATGGGGTTTATTAGGGAAGATGACCAACAAGAAACGTTGGTCTCAAGCAAATATAATTAAGCAACTTGGGAAAATCATGGATTGACAAAAGTGGTACTAAGCCTTGGTGCACCAATAGGCACATGCTTCTATATGACAGGGTAACATACTTTGAAACTGGCCTTACTCAAGTGATTGATTGAAGTTGAACCCAACCCAAGCTTGAAATTTTATAAATAGAGTGGGTTTTAAACCCCCATTCAATGATTAACTGGATAGAGCCATCATCATTTAGTAAAAAAAATTGTTTGTTTTGGTGTGAGAGCTGAAACAAGGGGCTGGGCTTTAGGCACCTCACTTGTACCAACCTGGGAATACATAGCCTGTACCCAGTGTTAATCCAAGGTGTGCCTATGTCATGGAAACGGCAGAAGAAGTTTAGACCAGCCTGCCAGTTGGGATGCGTAAGCACCCAAAAAGCAAGCCAGAATGACAGAGGCATTACTGACTGAATGATGTTGTATGGAGCTGGGCATTGCAAAACAATGAATCGTTGGTGTAGAACAACAGTGAGTATGATACCAAGGACAAACCAAATTGAGTCCACCCCACACCCCTGAGGTCTTACTGCAGGGGGTGGAATCACAGAAATAGTTTCAATAAGTTCACCAGTATATGTGGTTGTTTTGACTGGGGAGACAAATAGGTGGATCCTTGTTTGTAGAGGGTGGACGTAAGGCCACAAGATCCCAGTATACTGTTGTCGGAGGTTCATGATAGCAGGGTTAAAGTGCCAGAAGTATCTGACTTGCTGAAATCCAATCTACGATGGTGGGGGTCATAGTGACCATGAGTACTGGTAGAGCCCATCCGGTGTACAGACTGATGGGCCACCAGGGAAAAGCCATTGGGGATGCGGCCAGAAGAAAATCAACAAAATAAAAATTGATCAGTTTTTTGGCAAAATTTTATTGCAAAGGAAAAGAAAGAAATTTGACCAACAATTTTTTCAGTGCAATGCAACAGATTAAATAGTGGTCAATTGGTGTGGGGATAAGCCAGGATTGGGACCCTCAATTTTGACCTAACCAGAAAATTATTCAGAAATGGGACGGATAAGTTCACTTAGAACTGACATCAAAGAATTTTGCGGCAGGCCAAGTCACTGTCAGTTTTGACCTCAAACATCAGAACCAAGGCTCAGCTATGTTTCTGATGGTTGGCACATTGGCATTTGACCCAACAAGCAGTGGGAATCCCCCAAGGCCACCCCACGTAGGGGTGGGCCTATTTGGTTGAGAATGGGTTTGGGATGCCCAACCCACCCATACCTGGTTGCTGGGCCATTCAATCAGTCAGAGGCGTTGCATCAGGTGCAACGCCCAATTTTCCAACAGGGAGCTTTGAACCCTTGTCAATGGAGTCCGATGCTGTTACCTGCCCATTGGGGATGATCCCTGATGATTTTGGGAGAGGGGTAATTTTTTTGATCATCATGTTGACTGAATCAGAACTTTCAGGCATTCCAGTTGATAGATCAGTCTTCATCCCTTTTTGACCATTTGAAATCCAAACATCAGGCTGATTGCCACTCAAATTTGTTCTGATCAATTTCATTTCAGTGATCTTGGCGCAGATTTCACTAATTCACCATAACAGTTCTGCCAAGGTGAGTGTGGGTACCGGGAGAGGGATTTGAAGCAGAAGAGCTGTTACCCAGTGCTCATCTACCATGTGAGCGAGATCGCCCTGAGTAACAAGGGGTACAGCTATCCTCTTTGGTACCTTCTTTCTCAGGAATGGGAAAATGGCCCAATCAATGCCCAGAGGACGTTCCCCAGGACTTACATTACCCTTTCCTTTTTCCAAGGGAAGGGCCCCACCACTGGGAAACTGCATGAGAGCCACATTCTTGTGCGCCTTGGGTAGCTTGATCACCATAATCGTTGTGACTTTTTTTGGGGGGGGGGGAGCTTTGGGGTGGGATATATGGAACTCTTCAACCAGTTCCATACAGTTTGCACAATTGCGTGCTGTGACCCAACTATTTTCATATGCTGGATACCCTTTCCAGGCCATGAGGTATTGAATGGACCGTCAGGATTTTCAGGATGCTAGGATATTCTCTCTACCTCAGCCTCTTCCCCATTTTCAACGATGATCAGTTTAGGTTCCATGGGGATCACACCCTTGAAGGGCAACAGCTGAAAAACATGGAAGACGGGGTGCTGTTTCCAATGAGCAGGGAGCTTCAACCGTAATGCATTGTTACCCAAGACCTCCTCCACACAAATGGGGGCCTGAGCATTTATTGACAAATTTATGGGAAGGAGCTTAATTTCTTAAATGACGGGTATCAAGCATAATGTAGGAGCCCACTGTTAAATCATGACCTGGGAGCCGCTTGCAATCTGTGAACCACTTGTAGTAATCTATGGCTTTGGTGAGGTGTTCCTGCACTAAGGATTGAGTCGACCTTATATGTTCAGCGTGATCCACGCATCTTGGACCTTGGGCCACAAGCAAGGTCCAACCAAAAATGAAGGATTATAACCCAACGTTGCTTTGTAGGGAGAGAACCCCATGGACGCGTGAGTCCCATTATTATAAGAAAATTGAGTGAGAGGAAGATCATTGGCCCAGGTGTCTTGCATGGATGCAGCATAGCAATGCAGGTACTGTTCAATACTTGGTTAACTCGCTTGGTCTGTCCATTGGACTGGGGATGATATGCAGTGGAGCAACAGGGGGATATTTTTAGGATCAACGGAAGTTCACTCCAAAACTGCGCAGTGAACTGTGAGCCATGGTCACTGATGATCTTCTGGGGGAGACCAAACATCAAAAACACATGGTGTACAAAAAGGTGGGCAGTTTCTTCCAAAGTAATCGCAGAAGTACAAGGTATAAAGAGGGAAAATTCTGTGAAGTGATCCACCACCACCATCACTGCTGTGAATCTGTTAGAGCTGGGGAGTTCGATGATAAAGTCCACAGACACCAATGTCCATGGACCCTCCACCTGCTGTAAGGGGTGTAAAAAACTTTTTTTACTAGTGTGGTCTGACTTAGCCCTGGCACAAGTAATGCAATTGGCGATCCAGGCTGGAACTTCTTTTGTCAAACCCACCCATTTGTAGGTTCGCTTGATCAAGTCAATGCATTTCTTGTTGCCAGGATGACCAACCATGGGGGGATCATGATGTGCGAAAAATACCTTGGTTTGGAAGGAGGGGGGAACCCAGATGTGAGACCAAAAATAAATGAGCCCCTCCTCCAAGGAGTATAGGGAGTGTTTATGACTTGGGTGGACCAACTGCTCAAACAACTCCACACCCTCAGGACAGGCCATTTGACTGGCTAAGACCTGAGCAACTAGTGGGGCATCAGGAGCCAAAGCGACAGATGAAACAACAGGGGGGACAATCAACAGGATTTGGGCAGCAGGAATAATGGTAACAAGATCCACTTCCTCCAGGTCTGAGGAACAGTGGGCGGGGCTGCAGCTGAGAAAATTGGGAAGTACGTTGAGCGCACCTTTTACAAATTTGTATTTGAAGTTAAAACTGCACAGGTCCCAATAGGTTTGGGCTTTCCGATGTGCCAATTTTTGAAGCTACAAAAGTACAAAAGAGCCTGGTGATCTGTGCGGACCATTAACTCATGCTGAGCACCCTGTAACAGATACCACCAATGGGTTAATGCCCATGCAACGGCTGCCAACTCCTTGTCATAAATGGCCTAAGACTGCTCCGTGGAGGTGGACTTCCAGGAAAAATAGGTGACCGGATGTTCCAAGCCATCATGCTCCTGGAGCAACACTGCCCCCACTACTACCAATGAGGCATTGCATGCAACAATATATGGCTTGGTGGGATTGGCATGCTTCAAAATGGGAGGGGACACAAACACCTCTTTAATTGATTTGAACGCCTGTTAGCATTCAGGCGTCCAGTGAAATGGTACATTTTTCCCTGTAAGGGGGTGGAGCAGGGCAGCCAGCTGGGAAAGTGCCGTGGAAATTTTTTTTAAGAAAATGATGGTTCCCAAGAAACTCCATACTTGTTTCTGGGTAGTTGGGGTTGGCCATTATCAGATTGCGTCTAACTTATTGGGAGGGATTGCATAACCATCTTTAAGGACAAGGTTCCCAAGGAAGGCAACCTCCTCCTTATAAAACTCACACCTGGAAGGCTTGACGAACAAGCCTGCCTTATGCAAGGCAGCCATAACTGCTTTCAAGTCAGTATCGTGTTGTTTGGGGGTTGGGGAGTGAACCAGAATGTCATCAATGTATGCAACTGCACAGGTAAACTGGAGGTCACCCAGTACATTGTTGATCATGCGTTGGAATGTAGCGGGAGCATTCTTCAGCCCAAAGGGCATTACACAGAATTGGAAAATGCTGCGCTTTATCCAGATTGCTGTTAAACATTCTTGCCCTTTCATTATCTGAATTTGGTTAAAAGTGTTCACCAGATCCAGCTTATAGAACACATGGGATTTAGCAATTGCCTGGCTGATTGTCTGCTCCAGAGGCAAGGAATAGGGATCAGAAACCATTACTTTGTTCAAGTGGCCATAATCCACGCAGGGACAGAGAGAACCATCCGCTTTTTTGGCAAAGACAATGGGGATGCGATGGGCGAGGTCTCCTTGAACAACCACCCTTTTTACAGCATATCATCCAACCAGGTGTTGAGCGCAATTTCTTCCTCCGCTGTATGGGGATATAACGAACAGTTGATATTTACCAACTCCATGGTCGTTCAAAATCCACAGTTGAACCTAGTGTGAGGAGGCAGATGATCCGCCTTTTCCAAGTCGAAGATACTTTGATAGTGCATTAAGCTCTCAGGAAAATCAGCTGGTATGCCCGCAGAAGTGATGAGGAAAGTGATAGAACTGCGGCCTTGTGTTTTCTTAAGAGTGTCAATCAGAGGGAATTCACCCTCCAGTTGATCATTGGTAAATGACAACATATTAGACTCCAAGTGAATCTTGACATGTTGTTAGCACCACCATCCCACACCCAAGATCACCTGAAATACAAAGTTTGGCATAGCAGAAAAATGATCACAGAAGCTAAACTGGTGGATTGAAAAAGGTACTGACTGATGGATGACATACGAGGTCTGGGAGGCAGATGAGGCCCCCATCACTGAGAGACCTGCATCCATTTCCAGTTCTAATTGTTGGGCCAACTCAACACTCAAGAAGTTCCCAGCAGCTCCAGTATCCACCAGGGCCTCAAAGGAGACATGATGCGAGCTGACACTAATCTTCATAGGCAATAGGAAATAAGCGAAGTTTTTTTTTGGAAGATTTAACTGACTCCGTTGTGACTGAAGAAATAACTGGCAAATTGGAGGTAAGGTTTTGGGCTTTTGCAGGTTAAAAGTGGAAGTACAAGGGCGGGGGAGCCGACTTCCTCCATCTGGGCTTTCACAGATTCATTTTTAGGTGACTCTGTGTCAGCCAACTTGGGCACAGGAGTTGCAGCAGGATTGGCAACCAGATCTACAGCTGGTTCAAAGGTAGACATTTTGTCCGCATCTTTGTTAGGTAACCCTATCATAAGATTCCCCTTCTGATAACGGGAAACATGGCGGGTAAGGCATTAATAGTAGTCGCAGTGGTACATATTTGATCTACTGTTCCTTGGACAGTGGAACAGACCTCGTGATGAGCAGAAACTGAATCCAAGCCTGATCTAAAGACTGCCTGAAGCATATCAATAGAGAGACCCAACGTGGGAGCCAGTTCATGGAAGGTAGAAATCAAAGAAACCAAGCTGGGGGCTTCAGCCATGGCATAGAGAAATCAGAATAGGTGGTCCGATTGTGACACAGGGGGTTTCAAGGCAGCTGACATGACAGCCATCAGTGGAGTGGGGTCTCCTGTTTGTGAGGAAGAGCGCAGAAGGCCTCTAACCCAGCGGCGGGCATCCCCTTCCACAACATCCAACAACGCGAGCCCTTGCTGGGCATGAGATAACGTGGAAGCGTTATTAAGCGCAATTGCTGTACACATTTGCACCTCAGTGAGGGCGTCAAGAACTTGATTGGCTATCTCCTGGGAAGGAACACCTGAGCTTCCTTCTGGGCTAGTGGGAGGAGGAGGAGCAGCAATCCGCACAGCTTGACCGGTCAGAAGAAGATTCTCCAAGTTAGAGTGGATACTATTCCTAAAATTGGTAAGTGACCAAACAAACAACAAACAGCAGACTACTGATTGCACATTCATATGGTAAAGGGTAACCACTGCAGCGCCCACCTTGAAGAGCATGGTGGAAGTGGCTGGAAACAATGGTTGGTCAATTATGTCATGTAAATGGCAGAAGAAGTTTAGACTGGCCTGCCAGTCAGGATGCGTAAGCACCCAAAAAGCAAGCCTTAATGCCAGAAGCATTGCTGACTGAATGATGTTGTATGGAGCTGGGCATTGCAAAACAAAGAATCGTTGGTGTAGAACAACAGTGAGTATGATACCGAGGACAAACCAAATTAAGTCCACCCAAAGACCCCTGAGGTCTTACTGCAGGGGGCGGAATCACAGAAATAGTTTTAATAAGTTCACCAGTATACAAGGTTGTTTTGACTGTGGAGATAAGGAGGTGGATCCTTGTTTGTAGAGGGTGGACGTAAGGCCACAGGATCCCAGTATACTGTTGTCAGAAGTTTATGATAGCAGGGTTAAAGTGCCAGAAGTAACTGACTTGCTGAATCCAATCTATGATGGTGGGGGCCATAGTGACCATGAGTACTGGTAGAGCCCATCCAGTGTATGGACTGACGGGCCACCAGGGAAAAGCCATCGGGGATGTGGCCAGAAGAAAATCAACAAAAAAATTGATTGGTTTTTGGCAAGATTTTATTGCAAAGGAAAAGGAAGAAGATCAACCAACAATTTTCTCAGTGCAATGCAACAGATTAAATAGTGGTTGATTGGTGCAGGGATGAGACAGGATTAAGACCCTCAATTTTAACCTAACCAGAAAATTATTCAGGAATGGGGCAGATAAGTTCACTTGAAACTGACATTGAAGAATTCAGCGGCAGGCTGAGTTGCTGTCAGTTTGACCTTGAACGTTCAAACCAAGGCTCAGCTATGTTTCTGATGGTTGGCACATTGGCATTTGGCCTGACAAGCAGTGGGAATCCCCCAAGGCCACCCCACATAGGGGTGGGCCCATTTGGTTGGGAACGGGTTTGGGATGCCCAACCCACCCATGCCCAGTCGCTGGGACATTCAATCAGTCAGAGGCGTTGCATCAGGTGCAATGCCCAATTTACCAACAGGGAGCTTTGAACCTTTGTCAATTGAGTCTGATGCTGTTACCTGCCTGTCGGGGATGACCCCCAATGATTTTGGGAGGGGGGTGATTTTTTCAATCATCATGTTGACTAAATCAAAACTGTCAGGCATTCCAGCTGATAGATCAGTCTTCATCCCTTTTCAACCATTTAAAATCCAAACATTGGGCTAATTGCCACTTGAATTTGTTCCAATCAATTTTATTTTGGTGATCTTGGTGCAGATTTCACTAATTCCCCTTAACAGTTCTGCTGAGTAGAGTGTGGGTACAGGGAGAGGGATTTGAAGCAGAAGAGCTGTTACCCGGCGCCCATCTACCTCGTGAGCAAAATCACCCTGAGTAACAAGGGGTACAGCCATCCTCTTTGGTACCTTCTTGCTCGGGAATGGAAAAATGGCCCAATCAATGCCCAGAGGACGTTCCCTGGAATATCAGCCTAATGTCAGGAAAGTCCTGAAATTTGACTCTTTGGACCTCCTGCCTCCCAGCCTTATTCTTACTGTTATTGCCCTCAATAAGGTCATGTAAACATGACATTACCCTCTTCTCTTTTTTGGGCTCCACTCCCCCTCCAGGGCATTTGCCAAGGAAAAGTCTTTGTAGGCAGGGGCCAACTTTATGGAAACAATGTCTTGGTTGAACTTTGATCCTGCAGCCTCAGGGAAATGCTTGTGTAATGCTACAAATAGATCTTGAGCTTGGGTGCAGTCACATGCTGGGATCCAAATGTTCTCCACTGCATCAAATACCTTCCAAGATACAAGATACTAGAGTCTTCTTATTACCTGATGAGAGGCTACAATCTCCTCCGCTTCCCACTCTGGTGCCCCATCCATGAGATAAGACTTGGGAGTCTCTGGAGGGGTGCTCTTAAACAACATGATCTTGCTTTCATGGAATACTTAAAAGATTTAAAACAAGGGGGAGATCCAACTGGTATGAGGTGTGGCCCACCTTTTTGACAACGCGGTACGGCCCAATCCTCTTTGGTCCCAGTTTTTTGCATGATTGCTTGATTGGGATTTTTTTAGCATCCAGCATCACGAGATCTCCTTTCTTGTACTCTGGCCCAACTCATATCTTACCATCAGCATTCTCCTTGTAAGCCTGCATGGCCACATCTAAATTTGTGCCCACCCCTGGTGTACTTTCTTGATCATTTTTGCAAAGTCCACCACCACTTCCACCTTGGATTCACAAATGGGCTTAAAGTTGAAGGCGAAATTGAAGCCATATTTGGCGAAGAAAGGGGAACAACTGATTGATGCAAGTTGGGTGTTTTTATAATTGAATTGGGCCAAGGGGAGATGGAAAACCCAATCTGAATGATCTGCGGCAGTTTTAACATCACAAAAACTGTTTAGAACTGGTTCACTCGTTCAGTCTGCCCATCTGATTGTGAGTGATAGGCAGTTGAACAGCAGGGGCAGATCTGAAGAGTCTTACACAACTCTTCCCAAAAGATGGAGATAAATTGGGGTACCAATTGCTAATCATCTCTTGAGGGACCATGAAGAGCAAACACATGAGTGATGAAGAGCCTAGCCATCTCAGCCGCGGTGACTGTGGTTCTTCAAGGGATAAAGTGGGCGAACTTTGTAAAATGATCCACCACCACCACCATGATAGCATTGTAGCAATCATATACAGGCTATTCTACAATAAAATCAACTAATAGATAAGTTCAAGGCCCATCAGCATTTTTGCTGGCACCAACAACCCTTCTAAAGGCTGGCGATTCAATTTCATCTGGTTGCAGACCAGGCACTCTTTACAATACCTGCCTACTTGAATGACTAACCCCTTCCAATTGTAAGTGTGGCAAATTAGATCTAAAGTCTTCGCCTTCCAAGGATGGCCAATGTTGATTCTTTCATGATGGTCCCAGATAATTTACAGGCAAAGTGGTCCAGCAGTAACCCATATGTGCCCCCAAAACTGCACCATCTCATCCTTCACGTGATAACTCTTGGTAAGATCCTCATGATTCAACGCGCTCTTAGTAGGGACTATAGTATATTTGGCTGACAAAGGTTGGTAAAGGACTACTTTTCTGAATATACCGTATTCCTCCGCATTTTCCAGAGAAACAAGCGCTGGACCATTAGCCAAGGGAGAGGAAAATTGAGACACAATCTTACCCAGCGGAATCATCAAATGGGTATTGTGCGCCTCCACCTCCTTTAGATTGGGAGCTAGTGCAGGGTTACGGCTCAAAACATCCACCAAACCATTCTCCTTGCCCTTATTAAACTCATAATAAAACACAAATTGGGAAAGGGTCTCATGCCAGCGGGTTTGCCAATGGGTTAAGACATGAGGTGCATGGTATTGCAGTAAGGCACAGTGATCTGTACGTATGCAGAAGGGTTGTGATGAGCCATGCAAGTGATGACGCCAATAGGTTTGCACCTCAACCACTAATAAGAATTCTTTATCATATACGGCGAAATTTAACTTTGGTAAAGAAATCTTCCTAAAAAGATATCTCACTGGATGCTCTATTTTATATTTGCCTACTTGTAATAGGGCTGTCACTATGGTGAAGTTGGAGGCATCTTAAGCAACAATGAACTCTTTATTGGGGTCAACATGGTGAATAATGGATGTGGACAGCATAGTACACTTTACCACTTGGAAGGCATACTGAAAAGTTGGGGACTACTAGAGTACTTTTGCCCCACTCGCCTTATATAAAGGCGTGGCAACTTCAGAAAGATTTGGTGTGAATTTCTTAAGGAACGTACACATCCCCCAAAAAACTCCTCAATACCTTAACTGAAGTTGGAGTGGGCCACTCACAAATCGCCTTCTCCTTGTCTGGAGTTATTATGTGCTCTTGGTCAAACATGACGTTGCCCAAGAAGGTGACCTGGATCTTAAAGAACTCACACTTACTGATTTTCAGCATAAGGTTGGCAGCCCTCAAACGCTCCACCATCTTCTGAAGGTGTACTGAATGGGACTCATTGTCTGGGGAAAATACCAAAATATCATCCATGTAAGCTACCGTGCTTACCCCCAGCAGGTCCCCCAAAGCTGCATCAATACGCCGCTGAAAAATAGAAAGGACATTTAAGCCCAAAGGGCATAACCTGAAACTGAAAAACCCCTTTTCTGGTATGGAATGTGGTTAACCATTCCTGTCCCTTATTAATACTGATCTGATTGAATGCATTTAGGAAATCCAGTTTGGAGAAGACTCTCGCCTTCTCCACATAGTGTGCAATCTGTAAATCAAGTGGGATGGGATGTGAGTCTGGTACCGTGACGTTTTTGAGATTCCCATAATCTATGCATGGGCATAAGGTACCATCAGCCTTCTCTACAAGGAGAAGTGGGGAACATACAGGGGAGGTTGCTGAAAAATTGCACCTTTTAGCTAACTGCTCCTTAACCCACACATATAAGGACGCTTCCTACCATACAGTCAATGGGCAAATTGAGGAATATATATGCACCAGATCCACGGTGAGCTTGAACTCGCAATCAAACTCTGAATGGTCTGGTAGTACACTGGTTGAAGCCACATCAAACGAAGATTCTAACCCCTTCAAACAGGAAGATAGAGGAACCTCCAAAGAGGACTTCATCAATGGAGCAAGGCTAAGGGTGTGAATATTGGGCCAGTGGGACAAATCGCCCTGAAAGTTGGCTTCATCTAAAGGGACAACTAACTCATGACCATTCTTCAAAGTTAAGGATAGGGCATTTTCTTTTAAGTTGGTCCTGACGTCAAACTTTCGCCTTTACTCTACACCCAAAATGATGGGGTACAAGAGGTATTTGTTGCCTCAGAAGTAATTGGACATATGATATGTGTCAACTTAATAGTCCACTAACCCCATAATTTTTAGCGTGGGAATACCTTAGAAAGCCCCTCCTCTACCCATACCACCTGGCAAGTAACTCAGATCAAGGTAGTCGGCTAGGTCTTGGTCAATAAAATTCTCAGAGGCTCCTGTATCCACCAAAATAGCAATGCTGATTTTCCCTAAAAGGGATGAAAGGGTAGCAGCCAATAAAAAATAACCAAAATGGTCTTTATTAATAATAGAAAACGCCAACATTTCACCATCAAACTTTTCTTCAGGTTCGTACATACACCAGGGTATGTTTCTGCATCATAGTTTGGAGAGGGATATTTGGCCACTCTTATTATTGAGGCCACATAGTCATTATAACTTTGGCAACTGCATAAACGTTATTATATTGTAATCGTAAATTCTTCTCCAACTCCTAGGTTCCACGGATCATGGTTTTGGTCAGATGTGGGTTCTCAGGGGTGATCTGATACACTGAACTGGGGTACGTATCTGAGCCATATGGGAAGAGAGATGGTTTAGTATATATTTGGAAAAGTCATTATAAAATGCATTTTAGAAGTGAACAACCCTATACCCATTTTGGCGATGGATTGTATGATGTCATACAAGGCCAACACCACCAGGCCCTTTGTCGATGATCACACCTGCACCATCCAAATGTGGTGCTGAAGAAAAAATGATTTATTTGTATCAATTTGTTAGTTTTGATTGAAAGTTGAGGAATCATGACTTTCGGATTGGGAAGTGACTGTATCCACAATGTTTGAGCAAGAAGGGTGGGTATTTTCCAGTTGGATGCATCAATAATAGTGCCAGAATGCTTAACCCTCATCAAAACGCGAAAACAGTGGTGAGCCCCACCACAGCCATGACCACAAGCTGGTGCAAACCGTTTGCACTTTGTGAAAGTCCCACACTGAAAAGTTCATGCATGTAAAGATAAGTGGTTGGTCATCTAATGTCATGATAGTATCTATAACTCTCCAAATCCCAGCATGGTGGTGCTCAGTGCACAGGACCAACGAAAGAGAACTGGTAGTCAGCGTGATAATAATGATATCCCAGAAGAGGGTGCTTGAGCTGAAGTGACATAAGGCGATGGTGTTAAACACAGTTAAATAATTTTAGATTAAGCAATCCTCAAAAACTTAGCTGTGCCCCAGAGGGCAGTTCATAAAGGGGTTTAGTACAGGGGTAGAGTGCATGGGTGACCTGGTTTGGAGGGAACCTTGCAGGCCCAGCGGTGTACTTGAGGCTGTAATAACTTTAAAGAAATTAAGATGGCTAACATGTCACAAGACCTCCTTGAAGAGGTCTGCGCACAGGTTTGCACAAGTCAACATATGGAAAAATCGTAAAAAGACTATAAGGTTTATCAGGGAAGATGAACAATGAGAAATTTTGGTCTTGAGAAAACATATTTAAGCAACTCAGGGAAAACATGGATCAACAAAAGTGGTACTAAGCCTTGGTGTACCAATAGGCGCACACTTCCATCCAACAGGGTAACATATTTTAAACTGATTTTACTCAAGTGATCTATTGAAGTTGAACCTGACCTGGGCTCACTATTTCATAATTAGAATGGGTTCTAAACCCCCATTCACTGATTAACTGGATTGAGCCGTCATCATTTGATAAAACTCGTTTGTTTTAACGTGAGAGCTGAAACAATGGGTTGGGCTTTAGGCACCTCACTTGTATCAACCTGGGCATACCTAGCCTGTACCCAGCATTGATCCAAGGTGTGACTAAGGTCAGGAAGGTCCTGCAATTTGACACTTTAGACCTCCTGCCTATCAGCCTTATTTTTGCTGTTGGTGCCCTCAATAAGATTATGTAAACATGACAACTGCTTAACCACAATTGATGAGTGTACAACCCATATACAATATAATAACAAAAGGCTTGGAGCTAGATCAGTTGATTTCTGAGTGTCTTAATTAAGAAAAAAATCTTAAAAAGAATTTAAATTTAGTGGTGGCTGCTAACTGGATAGCAATAGCCTCATTATAGACCAATATTTCTGAAACATACTATACTTGAGATAATGGTAGGCAAAATTGGCCTCAGACTTGGAGCTCTTCAGGATTCTCTGTTAGGATACCCTGGGTCACTGTTATTGCCCATTTTTATCTCATGTTGCAAAATCTGCCTGGTGATCAAGCACCAGTTAGAGGTTATCAAAATACAATTGAGACATGTGACTAACTCCTTGATAAGGTAGTTGGTGTCATGGACCTCTGCCACTCAATCATTATGGGATTCAGGGTCAAGATGGTAGATTCAGTGGTGCTTTCAGGAGTGTGTCCCAACAGCAATTTGCAAGTTTTTGTAAAGGATTTTAATTTCCCTGTCAGAAATTCATTGCCAATCTGATTACACTCATCTCACGTTGTAGCATTGATTAATGCTTAAGTTCATAATTCAGAATCTCACCATATCTAATATTAGTCCCATGGCTTATGCAAATGATTATCCACCCAACCTTATAACCCGGTTACATGGCCTCCAATAATGGGATAAGTGATTCTGGGAAGGCAATTGTGGGTGAAGCAGCATCCACTCCCTTAAGAAGTTTGACATGAGAGGTTCTGGTGCCCCTTGGACTCAGACCCAGTTAATGCCCCTTGCAAGCATGGAAAATCATATGTGTAACTGTACATCCAGAGAATTGACTTGGCTCAGATCTGGAGGGCATGTACTTTGAAATTTAGTAGGCTCATAACCCTTCGCATTTAGTTTGATTGAGTGTATAATTTGATAGGTTTTACATGAGCTTTAAACCACAATAAGGTGCAGATGAGCAAGTCAATCTTACATTCCAAGAATGGGTTCAGCAGAAGAATGGGGGGCACATACCAGATCTGTAAAAAGCAAAAATAATAAGTGCTTGCACCTTACCTTTGAGGTAAATTGAGAAATTACAGCAATCCATCTGGGCTGACATGATGGAAAGCGCTAATTGCTCCATCTCCTCAACCACTAGGCCTGATTCAGTAAAAAGAATATAAGTGTACCAAAATGTTTGTTTAGTGACAAGGGAGTGGGACAAGATGGTGGGCGAAATTGTGTAGTCCCAATATTAAAAACTACAGTCTTATCTATATCAACCTTTGCATCTGACGCCAGTTGGTAAAGAGTAAGGAGTTCTTCAATGCCTAAAGGGCAATCTCTGATCTGATCCATGCCGCAATGTCATCTATAAAGGCTGCATCCTGACTGGGCTTGATTGGGGTGGATGATTCCCATAGTTTTAAAATCACTGCTTCCAACAGAATATCTGATATACAGGTAAATAAATTTTTAAACATGGGATCTTCTTGGCTTGGCGGAGGCCCCGTCTGGTCAGATATATATTTTAGGCTGTTAGCTACAATAACCTTAGTAGTAAATCTGAGTAAAGCATGTTTATCCTATTGATTAAGGTGGCAGGAATTCTAATGGCATCCTTTGCCGCCCACAGGAATGGCCACACTACTCAATTATAGGCCTTCTTCATATTTAAAAAACTTGAGATAGCAATTCTCAGATCCGCGCAAGTCTTGAAAAACGTTTTAAACCAATCAGATATTTTACCAGATAGTACGTCACCTGATGAAGCCATTTTAGGATTTATGGATGGTCCTTGTGGTGTTATGCATTAAAAACTTTGAGAGGTTAAATGTAAGAGTTATATAATCAGAGTTAAAAAGTGCAATTGGGCACCAGTTTCAAAGGTTCATTGATATTTTTTTACAATAGCACAATTTGAGTCTCATGGCCCCTTAAAATTTAACACTTTTTGAAAAAAGCAGTGGTTAAAAAAACGTTCAAGTTCTGATGCCATCCAGTTGCAGATTGCATTAAGCATTTCCATGCACATGTTGTTGTGCTTGGGTCCTTACATTTTGGTGCTTGCTCAAGCGCTTGTTTTACCTCCTCAACTGTAATCTTGGTGGTAAGATAGTGCCTTTCAACAGGCGAGCAACATGGAGCACTGGTTTATCCTGGGCAAGTAGGGTCTCATTCATCCCTAATATTAAGTTTATAGAGTATAAGGATTGCTGTAAAACTGCTTGATTTCATTGTCATAATTCTGATATGACTGGATGACAAGCCCTAAGTAGTTACAGCAGAATGGGTAGAATCTGCCAATAATGATTATGAGTTATAATTATTTGAGCGCCTTAGAATGAGGTGATATTTGGTTGGGAAGGATATATTGGTTTGCCTCCAAATCAGGTGATAAGGTAATTTTGATGAACACTGAATAATGAGATGTTGATGTTTAACAAGTAATGAGTGGATCGCCTCAAATTAGGGCGATTATGAATTTAATAAATGGTGAACTCTGCAAGAACCAATGAGAATATGGTGCAACAAATAGTCTAAGCAAAAGGGTCAGTATTGACCGAGGTTGCTGAGATATAAGAAATATGAGAAGATTTAAAGAGAGAGGTTGTTAGTAGAAGAGACTGAGCGGATCAACGAGGATCCACTAAAAATATTAAACTAAATAAAGAAGTGTCATTGGGCAGTTGCACCATATCTAATAAAAGTTTATTTTGTTGTTTCAGGGATGAAAATATTTGTATCATTGGTCCTATTGCTTAGTGAATGTAACCCTGTGCAGAAACCCCTTGGTGTATCTCTGATATACTGCTTAAATTATAACTTTTTTGATTGATTATATCTGCATCACTGTAGTTACCGCCTTCAGGTGTTTCTACTTGGCCAATTGGCTTGGGTTCAGATTTCTTTAATACAAGCCAAGTTCTCCTTTGTAATTATTCCAAGCAGGCTTTGGTGGTGGAAGGATGCATTCTACCAGCATTCTGTATCTGTTTATAAAAAAGTGCTTGATACTGTTTATGACTCTTCTGATACTTGTGCCACCAGTCTTTTCTGTCCCAAAGCGCTCATTTCAGGGTAGCCAGGGCATCCTTTAGCTGTTTTGCGGCAGCAGTTCATTTGTAGGGTTTTGCTTTTTCATACTTGTGCACTATCCCGCGTAATATTATCCTTGTTTTAATTCAAAGGTCAAGGAGATTAATGCCTGACTGCTGATCTAGGTGCGCTATGACCTGATTAAAACCACTTTTGGCATTGGAGCGCCAGTTTGGGTCCCACAATATAGAAGGAAATATCTGCCACTCCTGTGGTGGCAGGGTGTCATCCAGGTTGATGGCCACCTGAACAACCATATGGTCACTCTCCGCATTTATTGAGACCTTGATGTTTGATGGAAATCGTCTGAGGTCAGATGAGACTAGAACATAATCCAGTCAGGACTATTTACCAGTTCATAATTAAAATTATACACCCACCATGTAAGGTTTGCAGGTTATCATCCTCTTCATCCAACATAAGACACATCCCCAATATCACAAGGTATGCTAACAAATCATACTCCATATGATGTGGATGCCAACATGTTGGGAACATATCTCTTCTTGCGTTTGTCTAACAGTTCAGGTCACCTACTACAACTGTTTTGACATCAGTTTGAAGTTTATAATAGGAACTGTCAGAATTGTCAGTTTTCATGGGGGTTGGGTGATTCATATAACACAATCACACGGAAACTTTTGCCAATATGCTTGTCATGGGCCATGGGCACAAGAATTTTGTTAGCGTGGGCCTCCTCCACAAATTCCAAATCAGATTTTTTAAATGCAATGACTGCCACATGGTACAACCAAAGCGCCTGACATTTAGTATGAAAAGACCATGGGTGATACTTGGGGTCTCTGTTTTAATAAGGGACATATTGCACTGATTGTAGGCCTGAGTTTCAGATATTAAAATTAAGTCAATAGTTATTAATTTCGAAATGATGCATTTTTCTAATTCATAATTTTTATGCTAGCTGTGACGGTTGAGGTTTATCCTCAACATCACATTGCCCTGATCTTTGATAAGACAGGACAGGCTGGTGTGGAAGATAGAGGGAGTGAGAGAGCTTTAATCTTGGCTAGACCCCAGGTTGAGACTAAGACTGGGGAAGGACGACGGTTAGATGTTTCATCAGGCCTGGGGTCAAACCAAATGGTTTTGAAGTGGGTAATTTCTAGGGTAAAGGAGAATTTAAATCAGAATTGGAACGATTCTTGGGTATGGTGGTTCAGCCAATATGGAATTCAATCTGGCCTAAAACAATTGAGGTTTGCTTATGGCATGTTTCAAAAGACATAACGTCAGGAATGGCGAATGAGCTTGATCTGTGCTTGCAGCAGAGAGCTATAAGAGACAGGACTTGAGAATGGGAGGTTCTCTAGTTCCGTTTTCTATCAACTTGCTTAAATATATCAAATAAAGCCGTACCTAAGCCTTATCTATTTTTATTACTGTCTCACGAGGTTTATATTGATTATTTAGTCTAACAGCAGCCATGTTTGGCCTATACAAACAGGAGTTGGACTTTGAGAGCGAGATTGGGAAGGCTATCACCTCCCTATACACCTTGTCTTGGAGTCAGGGCATGTTGCTGGGGGTAAGCATACTCACAACTATCCTCCAAGGGGTGTGAATCCGTGGCTTCTGTAGCCCACGCGCTAGGAGAATGGTCTCAGGGACCTTATCTGCCCTTTGGTCATTTACTTGGGCCCTGCTTCCCAACTCATTCGTGGCTCACTGGAAGGAGCCAGTGCGTTACACTAGCCATTTCCCTAGCATAAGTCATTGCAATAATCATTGATGGTCGCCCAATTCATGGGCATGATGTTTATCATATTTGAGCATAAAAGCATGGATGGAAGTTAGTTTTTTTATGGCAGAAGTCAGTAAAGTGAGGTTTTGGGCTTGGGTCATATTGTGGGTGCATTTTGAAGAACTGGAATCTTGGTACTGGGAATGGTATGCACTGATACTCAGTTACCATAATAGTCTCTTTATCAATCAAGAGAGGAGATGCCTTCAGCACAAAGTGGGGTTTTTGCTTCAGAGAGGTTGGGTGAGCGCAGAATCAGCATTGGTCACTGACTGATCTTTTGGATCAGCAGCAGTTACCAACTGAACTTTAGATACTGGCATGAAATGAATGGGACAGGATTCTCTGCTCTTCTTACAGCTGACTGGCAGATCTGCTTTACCAGTGGGAAGTTGCTCAGCAGAAGGAGCCAATTTCTCAATGCCTTTTCCTTACAACTTATGGATGGCTTTTTTGGCCCACTTTTTGCCAACGGGTCTCTCCTTCTCCACCCGCTCTGCCTGGGTGGTGTCAGCTTGAAGTGATACAGAACATGGCTCCTTATCCATTTGATATGATTCTGGGTTAAGATTGTAAATAGCTCATCATCTACCACCAGAAGCTTTGTCATTTCTCATACTACGCTTCTTCATGGGTCACATACAGTTACTTATGCTTGTGATTCATAACAGCAACCTCCAATAGGTTAAGCGGAAGCCACATCTTGGCTATAGGATGAAGGAAGACTTTAAGACTGACCTTAGTGATTCCAATGTCTGGGTCATACTTGTAATTGAGGGGCGTTTATACTTTCTTGCGATGGCACTGTGCCAAATGTGTGTCCCGTTTGGAAACAATACCAACAGACCTGTTTGCAGTCCCCTTGTTCCATGTAAATTACCTTTTAGAGGCCTGGAATACAGATAAACTGAGGAAGAACAATTTTATTTGTTTTCATACAGAGTGTAGGATCATACAGTGCTTCCATAGTATTGTAAAAGACACTTGACAATATAATTAATGCCAGCTTGCCAAATTTTGAGGCCTCACTATAGTATGATAAGACAGTGCAAATCTCTTTGTTAAACTTTATGCAGGATCAGTCCATCAGCAAGTTGTAAAAAGTCAATAATTTCACTGTCTGGTTCATTTAATGGTTGGGTACGGTAAAAGATAGAAACCTTTGTACTTTATGCCTACTTCCATTAGGCGCTTACAGTCAAGTTCATTGGGGACAAATTATTAATACATAACATTTATGAAACCCATTGATGGTTAATATTGCCGCCAACTAGTATGCTGATTATCTCCTGATAAATTGCGACTATAATATCCAACCACTCCTCTTCCCTGACCAGTTGGGGTGGATGAGTATCGCATCCTGAAGATAGAATTTGGGTACCTGGCAGTCAGAATACTCGCCACTTATAAATGACTAATAAAATCAAATTGAGAACTGACGTTGTTACATGATTATCCCTTAGAGGAGCAGTTGCCATTCAATATAACTTTTTTGTAGAGGGTATTGGGCATACGCAGGGGGTTTTTCAATTAAAATACAGCTTAAAATTCCACCTGGGCTGAATCTGAGGGACAAGAGAGCCTGCACTTGATGCATATGAATACCCCATTTATGAATGGTGCAAGCTATAGCCGTGCCAATTTTTAGGACTTGCCATCCCAATGCATCAGATGGAGAGAAGCTGAATTGATACCAGCTTAACAAGGCCTCAGGGCTGCATGCCGCATGCAAATATTGGAAGTGAAAATTAAGCATAATAGCGCTCCACTGACACAAGTTTTGCATAGTGACTCTGTTCCATCTGGCGTTTGTGAAAGATGCGCTGCATCCACTGGCACATCCGCTTTACTCCATTGGAAAGATTTGGAAGCGGTAAATATTCTGCGGTGTTGGGGTGGCAAGAAAGAGCTCAAGAAACAACTGTTTCCAGCCCCACATAGATTCAACCCAAATGCCCAGTTTGAGTCAATCCCTACCGAGCTCTGGGGTCATAGCCCCCCAAATGGCCGCCGCTGTATGGGGAGTAATCTCATGTTCAATCCAGGTTTGAGCAGTATCAGGGTGAACCCCGCCACATCCCAATCCGCTGCTGCATCTAAGGGGCAAGGTAACGCCAGAGCTTCCATTTGGCCAACAAGAAGGAGTGTCTGCACAAGGATTTGTGAATTTTTCTTAAATCCAAACTCACCCAGTACTGGACATAATTTATATTAGTTTTAGCGCGGAGCCAATATATCATTTAAGTGGGGCTAAAATCATTAGCGCTCCAGATAATTGCAACTTCCAGTGACCACTCGTGGAAGGGCCCCATAAATGGCTTTTTCTTTTATCCAACCCACTTTCAGCAATTTTGATGCCATAGCGAGATTGATCCACATGTATGATTTGTGTAAGGATTCTGTAGCCTTAAACTGTCTGTAATTTATGGTAGCATCTCTTTAGGAGAAAAGGTAGTGTTATACCACTCAAGGGCAACTTTAATGGAAAGAGCGTGGCATGCCCAGTTGAGCGCAATGATAGCATTAGGGAACATTAACATAGTCATTCAGTTCCATTAACAAAAAAAGCAATATTATACTAAGGGCGCCATTTTTGTGGGGATACCCACCTTATTGAATTCCATTGCATCATAGAGGTCAGTTCCTGCATCCAGCCATGCCTTAGCATCTTCAGGGTTTATGTCCTCATGGACAGATGCCTCCACCACTTGGTGGTCCACTGTAAGCTTCATCCACTTTAGGCTTGCTCATTGCAGTTGCGCAATGATTTAAGGATTATCGTCAGCTCAATTGGGATTTGTGTGTCAA
The DNA here is from genome assembly GCA_022478985.1 of Massospora cicadina. NCBI lineage: Eukaryota > Fungi > Entomophthoromycota > Entomophthoromycetes > Entomophthorales > Entomophthoraceae > Massospora > Massospora cicadina. Next base: position 74,157 of record JAKSZP010008179.1, on the reverse strand, counting down.
TCAACCATTTTTCTGCCCCAACGGAGATCTTGCTAGAACGCCAAGTGATTGATGTTGTAGGGTTTATGGCTTTTGAATCTAATTGAGTTACCGTCACATACAGGAACTGCAGAATTACCCCACAGCATCACATACCAGGTGAAGATGCCTCTTCAGGTTAACATTTTCTTCTGCACTGGCGTATATTAAACTGGGGCGTTACAGGGTATGATGCTTGACTCCTAGGTTGTACCAGCGGAGTTGGGGTCAATTGCCAACACTTTTGCTTTTTCATCAAAGGGTTTTGGTGTTTGATGAATTCAATTTGATTTCAAAGCAACTGTGACTACACTGGGGCTATGTCCTGATAGTGGGTTAATCGAATGAGGGGTTGAACCCTACAGGGTACACTCAATTAAAGGTTTTATTTGATCACTAACTTCTGATCAAACTCAACTATCTTTACTAAGTTTTTTTTAATAAAGTTTTTGATTGGGGCGAGAAGTGGTGGGGTTATTCCTGCAGTAGATGAGTCTTTCACCATACCTGAGGAAAGCAGATCCCCAGTACTGAGGCGCTGGAACAAGAGAGAGTATCTTTGGAGGCATTTCCCACAGGTACCTTGTCTTTGAAAAAAACTTTACAATTGGAAGGAAGCACAGAATCTGCAGGAGCAGTAGCCATTTGTCCCAGATGTGGTTGTGAAGCCATCAATGGGGCATGGGCACCCAAAGCTACTTTTGGACGAATTGCATTGAGTTGATCGCAGGGTTGATGCCAAGTCAGTATGGTGCACTTAGGCTTCATCACTGACACTTTTTACCACAAGAGTTATTGGATGCATCCCCACCGGTTGAATTAACATATGACGGAGTAGGTTAGTTATTTAATAAAACTAAGTACTATGGGCCGTTGGCTCTATGAGCTAAGAACTGTTTTGCGGGATTCCAACTATAACTGGAGTTTCTGAAAGTTGCAAGTAATGCTCTAATTAGGGCATTAGTCACGAAATGAGATTTTTCTTTTGCTAAAAACTTTACTGGGTCACTTTTATTGAGATTCAAAAAGTGATACTAAAGCGCAAAAGAAAGATGAGACTAACAGTCTTACACGCTAGCCAATTGTTCCACATGGGTATTAAATTTTTATTTATATACAGATATGAATTATATCTGTGAATCCCTCTTAAGATGGGACCAATTATTACTAAAATGTATGATTGAAACATATAGAGTGAAATAGTTTCTTCATTTAGTGGCAACTTGAGTGGGAATTTGTGTATAGCTTTATATGAATCTTATCAATTATATTTGAGGCAGTTTGACCTTAATTCAAATATACCACACCAAGCTTTTATAGCCAGTGAAGGCTTCAAACCTGTATTGAACAAAACCTGCACTATAGTGAAAGCAGGAATTAATCTGATAGGCTAGCCACCCTATAAAAACACTATCAATAGTGGGTTAAATTATTATTTTGCACTATAGTCTAACAGCCTCTGTGCCTAGTTATTAGTCTCAGCGACCAAACCAACTAGATTGACCCTATTTTATATATGATGCAATGGTAACATCATTTATATACTACTTTTATGTTTTATTATCTAGGCAGCTAAAACTGATACTAATGTTAGTTATAATACTACTATACCATATGATAAAAATTTTCCATTTTCAATATAATTTTCAGGCATTAGGGTTTATAATAGGTTTATAAAGAGCATAAATAAACTTTTACGCCTCAAGCTAAATCTATCAAAAACTAATAAAGATTGTCATCCATTCAAGTGGTGAAAAGATTATATTACATATAGCAGTGTATTTTATTGTGTTAAGTACCAAAGGAAGTATAAGAGTAATAAAACCAAAGATTCAACCAAAAAACTCTGAAGACTATACAGGATTCTCTAAACAATTGACAGGAAATAGGTTGTAGCTTTGAATATAAAACAAAATACTTTATTTGAACACCATATGAGATTAACATCAAAATCCTCCTAGAATCCTCAAAATCGTAGTACAAGGTAATCATAAATGCCTAAATAATGTAAATATTATAGGTTTATTAATATATGTTTTATTTATCTATATGAGGTAGGAGGACCATGGGACCAACTCTACCAGATTATATATATAATTTTTTATGAATAGAATTGTGATGGCCAAGTGGTCACAGAAACGACCCATAAAATCTTAGTCTTTTGGAGTTTTTTATTTTTAATTATACTACTCTTCATTCCATATATAAAAAAGTTTTATTACGTTTAACTATCTTTGGTAGTAGCATATTCTATATCAATTAACATTAAAACTTTACTGGAATGACTCAGATATATCTTAGATCTTTAAAAAGACCTATTACTTATAACATATTGAAATGGACCCATCTACTGACTTTACTTAATCTACAAGGTGATCAAATTATTAGTCTGGCAAATTTTTTCTTAATTTAGTAGTCTTCAGAGGTTTTCTCTCACCCTTTCCTGTTATAAGGGCTTCTGAACATAAGATGCTCAATAGTGCTAATCCCAGGAAAGGCCAACAGTCAATACTTGCTTCAAATCTAAGACGTTTAAAATACCTTTTATATTTCTTAAAAAATAGGCAAGTTTCACTTAGGCATCATCAAATAAAGTACCCGTTCTCTGGTAAGTTGTAAAGTGACTTATTAAAGTAAAAGTCACCAAACAAAGAGATTATGATAAAAGGCATCACTTTATTAGATTATAGTTTGGGAAAATTTATATGATATTGTTAACAATATAATATTTATAAGGAAAGTGAACATTATAATGATTTAAGGAGGTATATAAATGTAGACTCTTCCTTGGATATCACATCTGATTTTTAAATGCTTTTGTAAACTACAATTTTTCAGGGATTATTGAAGGCTAAATGCCCATTATGATATCTCATTAAATCATTTATAGTCAATCTTTTGAAAGTTCTGAATTCAGATCTATTCAAAAGTATTATTTAATCTGCAGTCTTTTAGGTTATCAAATGGAAACATTGCTTCACATACTGAGGCTCCCTTAACTCATCTAATTAGTATTTTATCCAGAAGAATGAGCCCTTGGATTGGATCTAAGCAGATCTTTCATTTTTGATTTTAGAATTACTATTGTTTAATTTATCAATATAAAACAGGGTATTTCTTAAAAATGCTTAAAGTAGGATTGTTCATAAAGTTCTTAGTGGGACTACTTGATTGCTACTATCCTTATTCTGCCTGATACCCAGGTATCTGACACTAACACCTTCAAAAAATATTGTCAGGGTGTACCAGCGTAAGAATTGACTATGCACTTGGCTAATTGTGACTCTGATTTCTAAATAATTTATTGATTGTTTGTCTCTGCGTTTAAAAGCTATGTGTAAAGTCCTTACCAAATGAAATACAATTCTCATCCATATGGTGATATGCATTTGTGGTAGTATAAGACTAAATCGGAAATACCAAAAGTGGGTAAAGCTTGGAAGTTGCATTTTCTGGCTGGCCCTAACTTGTAACCATTTTGGCCAGATTTGTCAATGCCTTAGAATGGAGTTGATCAGTTTTTTGCGCTAGACTATTTACCACTTTTAGGATCTTCAGTACTATCACTAGTAACTTCTCATGCCAATAGAGAAGGGATGTCAGGTTATCTCCCATATAAGGTTTTGAACAGGGACATTTTGGTAACACAATGATAGCTGATCTGGTAAGCCATCAGTGCTCTCAGAAGATATTGATCCCAGTGTAAGAGATTGGAGGTAACCATCTTCCACATTTATAAAACTAAAGTACCATTTGCTCTTTCTACATTTCCATTCATTGATGGGTTCTAAGGGGCTCTGAAAAAAGATGTTGTGTCCCCCATACTGGTTTCCAGGATTTTCACAACTTTCAAGGTAAAATTTCTTCTGTTACCGCAAAGCAATACCTAGGGACAACCATGCTGAGTGATATATACTAATATAAGAAGTTGAAGTGTCCTTGACGGTTTTCATGATAATGGCAATTGCTTTGATCCATTTTGTATAGCAATATATTCCTAAAAAGATATATTAATTTCCTCATAATGATTTGAGGGAGCAGACCTACAAAATCTAAACTAATGGTATGGAATGGCTGCTGAGGGGTCATAAGCTAATACTTGTACTTAACCTTATGTGACAATTGTTTCTGACCAATTATACAAGCATCTAAATCTCTACTACAGAGACTAGAATTCCTTCCCAATAGTGTATTTATTTGATCCATTTGTAAGTTTTTCTGGATCCATGTTCAAGGTATATTGAGATTCTATTATAGCTGGTACCAATATAAAAAGGGCTTAAGTAGGGTGACTAATATGTTCTGAATTTCTTGTACAATAATCCATTGAGAACCTTCATGTTTTGCAAATGTAGTTCAACAACTTTTTGACTAATTTATCTTTATCCTCCCAAGAGTCCAGCATTATAGTAGGTCATGTAACCGTTCAGCATTGCTGTTGTCTAGATGGAGCAGGGACAATTGGATCATTACCTTTACATTAATGTGTTGCGTCCTTGCTTAGTAGATATATTTACGTTGTAAGGCTGAAATTTGAGAGCCCATTGAGCTAGCCTTCCATTAGGATTTTTCATATGCTGTAGCCAATTCAAAAAAGCATGGTCTGTAATTACTTTAGAATTCATACCATAAAGAAATGGGCAAAAATGTTTCACCAAAAGTAGAAATACTAGGCATTACATATTATGACACAATAGAATTTAGCTTTCAATAGCACCTTATTATAATATGATACCTGGTGGTTGATACTTTTGTAATTCAACTATGAGAGAATGGCCCCTAATGTTATATTGAATGCTTCCTGTAAAGAGTGTGAATGGATTCCCATAATCTGGATGCTGCAAAATTTGCTTTTTTAATAAATCCTTGATTGTCTTAAACACTATTTTCTGTTCTACTCCCTCATACAAAAGGTGTATTTTTTGCAAGTAAGCGAATGAGGGGCATGGTAAGTTGAGCGAAATTAGGTATAAACTGATGGTAATACCCCAGAATACCCAATACTTGTATTTCTCTGAGACTTTTTGGTTTATCCATCTTGGAAATTGCCCTGATCTTATAAGATATAGGGTTGAATCCCTTTTGCGATATAGCATGTCCTATAAATTCCTATTCCTGTTGAAAAAAGTTAACTTTTTAAGTTTAAGTTTGACTTTATTTTCTAATAATCATTAACAAACTGACTTTAGATGATCTAGATGATTGGTAAAATTTTTAAAACGCTAATATGTCATCTAAATAAAAAATAACTCAGCTCAATTTTAGATCTTGCACAATATGATACATCATGCATTGGAACAAGGCGGGAATGTTACATAATCCATGGGGAGCTGAATATATTGAGATAACCATTATGTGCATATTAAGGTGCACTTTTCTTGAACTTCTGGCGATAAATACATTTTCCAGTAATTGCTGGTGAGGTTCATTATTAAAAAAAATTTTGAAAAAGAAAGCCAGACCAGAGTTTGTTTATCTATGGTACCAAATAGCTATTCTTCTTTGTGAGATTGTTTAGCTTTCCTTAATCTACCCTTATTCTGGGACCACAGCTATTCCTTTTTATGAGTAATAGCGAAGATGATCATGGACTCTGGAAGGGCACTAGTAAGCTGACATCCAATACTTGCTTTAGCTCATTCTTCATCTATTCCTCATCTACCTTTGACTTCTTATATAGCTTTTATTGCATTGGACTTAATCTCATATGTCAATGCTATGTACCCAGATTTTCATATGACCATGATTGACATCCAAAGTGGTGTTAGAATCTTTATATTTTTCAAGTACTGATACGCTTTCTCACAAACCTCCTGGTGTAATTTATTGGATATAAAGACTTAAAGTAATGTGTAAAATAATTATCGTTGGGTAGGCCCAAATCAAGTTAAGTACAGATAAATGTATCTTGTCAAGTTCTTTCATTGAAAATAATTGTCCTTTTCCAATTTACTTGTGTTTCTTGTCTATGAGTTCACAATTGTTAGGTTTCCAAGAAGTAACTCAATTGGCCACTGCTAAGCTGATTCAAATTTACAAGTAATACTCTGGGTTCAAATATGCTGACTCTGTCAATGCTAGTGTTGTTTGATAGGCAGTTTGGAGGTATCTTTAAGCTTATGTTTGTTAAACCATTTTAGTTCACCTGTATTAATTATTACCTATTTATTATCATAGCATAATATGACATCTGCCACATTTATTAAATCAGGGAGCTTTTTTGTACTTTGTTCACAAGTAGAGTAATATAAAGGCAAAGCAGAAACAGGGTACTCGCCAAGACAAAGGTTTTCCTTCTTGCTGAATTATTTATTATCCAGCACAAGGGAAACTTTGTAAAAAAAGAGATAGATGCCTTACTTAAAGTTTATAACTCAATTGTATTAATCATATACTGGATCCTGTTAAGTATGTTATATAGTGGCTGTTGTTTAAGGAGATAGTGGAGGATAAAAAACTAGATTGATAACTTAAGTTTTCAGGGAGGAGTATGAACCTATATCTATGGTGTTTTTAAGACCCCACAGCGCTATACTTTTGGGTATACTTGAGGTCCAAAAACTATACTATCTTATTAATAAGGTGATATGAGACATTGCTGATTGGAGATCAGTATTTAAGGTAGTCATTACTTGGAACTCTGGATCAACATTTCCACTTTAGTTATTGTTAATCCAAAATTTGGAAATAGGGCTTAAAACCCCTATAAGAAAGAACTTTGCTTTTAGCTTCTTTGCAGTCTCAGGATACTGCTTTTTGTTTCTGCTAGACTATTTATATTATGATGGGTCAAACCAATAGGGTAAAAAACTATGCATCACTGGTCATACTAAGTACTCTTAGAAACCCAATGACTTGACTGAGTAAGTATCTTTCAGGACTAGGAATTATCAATAGTTTAAGCAATCATGCGTTCTAGGATGGCAATCTCATCAGGTGCACCTAAATATAATAACTGGCATCTTCATAACCCCATTCAATGTCATCACAAGAACATTTCTCATTGCATATGATGTGAGCGATTGACAATGTTTCAAGGTTCAGGTACTGTAGTTTGGGTGACTTTAGATGTACCTGACTCTAATATAACTGCCCTTTTTTCATGCTCAGCAATGGCAGGATTCTTCTTGAAGCATTTGTTTTTGGTGTGGTTATTATTCCTACAAAAGTTTAAAAGCTTATACACCTTCATTAGCTTTACTTATTCCAAAGTATGTAATTTTTTGTATGAGCCTTTTGGGTGGTTTCCAAATTTGTTTATATCAATCTCATCAAGCAGAGATTACTTGATATTGAGAACGGAGTTGAAGCTTCATTGCCTGAAATAATGTGTAAGGCCAAGTCAAATATAATATGTAAATTAGCAACAAAGGCTGCAATGGCATCATCCAGTGTGAGCATTTTTGAGGTAATTAGAGTTTGAGGCTCAATTTTGTGGAGATTTAATTTTTTTAGATTTGCAATTCAGCATAATGCAATTCTCATGAAACTTACTTATTCATATTTAAGCGCTGTTTGAAACTGATTACTTGATAAGCTTTTCTTTCCCTTTGTCCCAATTATTCAGGTTATCCATTTGAGGGACCATAAAATTCTGTGCAATGCGACTTAAGCAAGACAAGGTATGTTTAGTCTTTTAGGAATCAGTTAAACCTTCCATTGCAGCCTCAAAGACATAATGGAAGGTTACAATAATTCCTTTCTCTAGGTGTTAACTTGTCCTTGAAGGTAGACTTGAAGGGAGCAGCTTCTAGACCTGACACAACAGTACTACAGGGGCGTTTTTTCAGTATTTTTAATATTTATATTGCTCTGCCTAATTTGGCGAGAAAGTCAGCAATTTTGACCTATAATGAGTTATGATGCTGTTCCATTTCTTCAGTAGTAAGCTTTAAATTGACATCTAGCAATTTAATTTACTTTTTTTGAAAAAATCATCGTTATTTAGGTTCTTGTCATAATTGTTAAGAGCTTTGTTCTTTTGGCAAGCATTTATACAGGAATTTTTAAGAGTTGTTTTGTATTTTTAAAACTACTAAACAACGTTTTACTTCTCCTTCATATTCTAGCAAACACCCTGAGGAGGTTAGTCCATCTTGGATTTACATCCCTCCATGGGGAAGTTCCAGTATTGCTATGCCTCATTGAGACAACACTAAGACTGGTTAGAGTCTTCTTGTCAGCTGTTTGATTTGTATCTCACTCTCCAATTTGTTAATTCAATCAAAAATTGAGTTTGTGACATTTGTGTTGCTTGGAATACCAGATCCTTCTCAACATGGGCTACATGGATTATAAGGTTTTGTGACACTGACTATGCTTCAAAAGTTTGGTGGGCTTTAAACGAAAATTACTTTCAAAGCAAGCTCTAATTGATATTTGAGGTGCTTAATTTGTTCTTTCCTCCTTATGTCAACTAGTAGAAACTTGGGCAGCCATTTAACCACAAGCTGCGGCATCTTGCTGTTGAAGCTCTTGGACAAAAATTACAAGTAACTTCTGGGCCTTCTTGTTAGACCCTGAAAGGTCCTTCCTAAGAAATTCCATAGTTATCTCTACATAAACTGATAACAATAGAATCAATAATTGTCATTTAGTAACGGAGTTGGATGATATAAGAGAAATTTGCTAAAATTGTCTGCATATATTTTCAATATTTTGCAATGTTAAATTGTATACTTGCTCATAGGCCAATCTCAATGTCCCTTAAGTATTGATGTAACGATGGTACTCATTGTTATGGATACCTTATAAGTGCACAATATAGCATAGTGCAAGTAGTACAAACTGCATGACATTTCAGATAGGTTTGCAACTGAGCTTTACTTTTCTAGGTGAGCACTATATTTTTTAGATTCATAAAAGTCCTGTCTACAAAGGACGCCATTTCATGAATTAATCTTTCACCTGTATTCATGATTTTCTAAGTTAAATTTTTGGCCACCTCATTTGATATTAAGGTTATACGTCATTATTCTGAGAGCTCCATTGGATTTTCTTGCACTTTTTCAATGATACCAAGAGCGGGCTTCCCATACATTCATCATCTTCACCATTTCCAATGTGCACAGTGGGTTACACTATCAATAGGATTATCTTTCATGGTGAAATATAGTTGCAGGTATTGTTAAGCAAAAGCAGTGCCCCTTGTAGTGAGCACCAACCTGTAGGGCTTCTATTTCTGAGATAATCAAAGGTGCTAATATCAGGAAAGCTTAGCAGTCAATAACTGCTCAAAAACCAAGACTTTCACATATAACTTATGTATATTTAATTTGGAAGGACAAGTATCGTTTAGGTCCATTCAAATAGAATATTCATCTATGGTAAGAAGGCCAAGGGACTCATTAAAGTAAAAGCAGCGGACAGAAATTTTGATGAAAGACTTCATTTTATTAATAAATAGGTGGGGATAATTGTACGTTATTCAACAATAAAACTTTTATAATGAAAGAGAAAAATATAGTGATTTAAGGAGGATACCTCAATGTAGGCTCTTCCTTGGTAACACATCTGGATTTTTGAATGCCTTTGTAGAATAAAATATACAATTATTATTAAAAGCTAAAATCCCATTCTTATATGACATTAAATTATGTAAGGCAATCATCAGCAGTATTATAAGGATATACCCTTTTGAGGGCTTTATTCAATTTGCAGCCTCTTAAGTTATCCAGTATATTCATCACTTCACGTCTTGAGGTTCCAATAACTCATCTAAGTATCATTTTAGCTTGAAGATTTGAAGCCATGAACTATATCCAGAGAGAATTTTCATTACTAATTTTAGTATCAATATTGTTTGCACTATCAATTAATAGATTGGGATATTTGCTAAATTTTCATAGAAAGCTTGCTTGTTGAGTCTTTTGAGGGACCACTTGATTGCTATTCTTCTTAAAATCCCAATACCCAGGTATCTGGCACATTTCTCAGTCTTATATAAGTCTTCTATAGATATAATTATATATAACAATCTAGATAATTTTTTATTCAATGGTATTTAATAATACTCTAATCTTTAACTGTATCTTCTTATCAAGATCTCCTGACTAAAATATGAGGTTCAAATGGGACTCAAAGCTGTAAATTTAGTGGAGAGGTCGATGAGAACAAATAAGATGGGTAAATAATCATTGGATTAGAAGGTGCTAATAAGTATAATGTGTGGGGACATGGTGACAAAGAGACTTCATGGCCCTCTATGATCAGGATCTTTCACGGTCTTCTGGATCACCCACCTAGTTGATGCCCTCATTATTCTGCACCTTCTTTGAGACTGAAATGGTGGAGGTGGCACCTCTCAAAGTTTGGTTACTGGAGGTGTAGTTCCAGAAGGCATCTCCATTGATTCACATGTGCGTGATGCTTCCTAATTGAAAATCTCATTATGCCTTCAAGGGTGGGTTCTTATCATGAGGGCTAAAGAGCCAACTTTATGCGGCTCAATTCAGTGTAGAAATCTTAACTAGATTATTATCTCAAATCCCAACAACGCCCCCCTCAAGATCCTGTTAGTGGGGGATATAGTGCCATATACTGGCCATGGACATGGTTGACTACTTTCTCTCGGGTAAAATCAGCAATAGAGTATTCAGAATTCACCTTATAAAAGACACGGTAGGGCCATGACCAAATAGTGTCAAGCTTGTTACGTCAGTCTTCAGGTTGATGGTGATAGAAAAAGACTAGGTCACTTAACTGAAACTTTGTAAAATATGGTCAGCTAATATTAGAACAAGATGTCATTTTTTCTGTAGTGGAAAAATTCCTGAGTTGCAAGGGTTTAAATCCAGAAATTTTCATTGGCCAAGGCGCTTATTGTTAAATTAGAGTTTTAGGTACCAGGAATCTATTTGTAACAATTGACAGTTATATATCAATCTCATAAGGTTGGAAATAATGAGATTTGTGTGTGTCAATAGTTGCAATTCCATTATTCCGAGTAGGAGTTTTCTATTCAGGTCAATAATGGAATAAAAATTAAATAAATTAATTATTTGATTGATTGTTCATTCTGAGGTTCCCCTCCCTTTCTCCATCGAGTTGCCTGGATGCTATCAATTCTGGAGGCTTTTGCGCCCCTCATTACCTACATTTAATTTAGCCTTTTAAGAAGTATATCAAAGCGAGGTCAGCCCCATTGGACCTCACTTTGGAATTCTAGTCCAACTTTGAGTCAACTCCCAATAAAGGTTGCTATTTGCTAGACTTGTTTTATTTAATTTTATTTAATTAAAGCGAGGTTGAGGATGTGGATGGCAGTGCAAGGAGGAGGAGAGGAAGGGGGTGGACGCGCCAGGATCCTCTTGAGAGTGGCCTTTCCCTGGTGAGAGGGGAAGGAGCCAGAGTGGCCTGAGGCGACAGAGGCTGGTTGACTGCACCTCAGCCGGGTAACCCCAAGGTGATAGAGGCCATAGGGACGCACCTTGGCCCAGGAGCTCAAGATGACAGAGGACAGTGCACCGCACCTCAGCCCATATGCCCAGCAAGGCTGTCCATTTGGACAGGACCATTTGGAGTTGGTACGGCTACATATGGGAGTGGTGGTTTAGGGCTGGTGGTGGGCTGGACCTTGGGAGCCCCGTCCATTACACTATTAGGGGTTGAGCAGTATTTAGCAGCCTAGGGGTACAACCATATAAAGCTTTATAAGGGGAACTTTAATTATACAATAGTAGTTTTCCAATAGACTAGCAAAGCGTCAGGTAGATAGTGGTTTTAGTGCATAGGGTCATAGGTGACCATCTTCTGAAATATAGAAACTAGTTTCCCATTTCCGCGTTCCACCACCCCATTGGTTGAGGGAATATATGGGTGGTGAAATTTTAGTTAGTCCCAAAAAGCGATATTAGTTCTTGGAATATACTAAATTGAGCTTTGCCCATTGTCCAAAAAAGTAGAGTTTGTGGGCATCCGTGCTGAGTGAAGATGTATCAGATAAGGAATAGGGCTGTAGCCTTTGTGTGGCAGCTGGAATGGAAAACACTGTGACCAATTTGGTCAATTGGTCCAGAGCTCATAGGATATACTTATGCCTTGTAAACCAGTAGGCAAAGGCCCACCACATTAATGCTGACAACATTAAATGGACTTGAAGGAGCCTCAATCAAATGTTGATACTAAGGGATAGCCCAAACTTGGATATGCAAAGTCAAACATGCCCCTAAAAATTCTTGGATGGTTTCAACCATCTGATCCAGTTAGCAGCGTTTATTTAAACATTCACAAATCTTTTTACTGCTCTGTGTCCCATGTTATTGTGTCCTTTAAGGATGACATCAGTTCAATAAGAAGGGTATATATAAGGGAGCTATTTCTTGTTGACCTTCTTATGAAGCATTTCTTCTTTAATCTAAGTGTTCTGAGTCATTTTCTGTAGCTCAGTTTAGATCTTGGACTTTAAATTACCATTACTTAGGCTGGCCAATTAGATCATATATTTGGCTTCTTTTATGAATCAAGGCAGCCAAAACTAGCATCCTTAAAAACTGTTGGCATTTTGATGGATCGCTCCTGTGCAATTGACAATGGGTAATATATAGTTCTATAGTATTAATGACCACCTTGCTTTTTGACCACGCAGGACCTTCATTTGCCTTAGCCATCAGAGCGAGGCATGGTCTGTTGTAACTGTGAAATGGGTGCTGTATAGGTATGGAAATAGATGATTGATTGCCAATTAAACAACCAGGCACTTGCGCTTAATAACACTATAAAATTTTATTTTGGCCTTAAAATTGTCTTGCTAGATAGAAGCACTAAATTTTTGACTTGATCTTCATCTTGTTGACCTAGGATAGCCCTAGATGCGTCATCATTACCATCAGTGAATAGCAAGAATGGTCAGTCAAAACGCAGATGAACTAAAACAGGTTTAGTAAAAAGGGCAGTCATCAGCGTTTAAAAGGCTGTTCAAGCACAGGCCGCCACTCAACAATCACTTTCTTCTGTAGAAACTAGACGAAGGTATGGTAGGTCAGTGAACCAAGAGATAAACCGACAATAATATCCCACCATGTCCAGAAATACTTTCATATTCCTGAGGCATGGGGGTGTGGCATCTTCTTAATGGAAGCGACTTTATCCAGGTTTGGATGAATTTCATGTCTTGAAACCTTGTGTCCAAGAAATTTCATTTCAGATTAAAAGAAAGATCACTTTAAAGCTTGAGCTATATAAAGGCCTTTATAAGACAATTGAAGACTTCCCATAGATGTTCCATGCGACTATTAAAGGTTATTAAGAATACAGTAATATCAATAAGGCATACAAGAACACACAATAGACTCAAATCTCCCAGGAGCCCATCTATGGCACGGTGGAAGGTGACAGGTGCATTTCAAAATCCCTGGGCATCCTAGTTGGCTCAGGTAGCTCCTATTTGGTCATGAGTGCGCATTTAGGTTGATCTTCAGGTTCTGGCTTTACTTTCCATTATCCGCTAGTGAGATCCATAGCAGAAAAGTATTGTGACCCTGCAAGAAAGTGGAGAGTCATCAATCTTTAACAAAGGGTAACAGTCCTTTTTGATAATGGTGTTGAGCCTTCAATAGTTCATCACTACATGATAACTACCATCAATCTTTCAAACTAACAAGAGAAGATAGGCCCAATGGCTACAAGATGGCACCTGTAATCCAGATTCCAGTAACTGCTTGAGATCAACAGCCACTTGAGCTTCTGTAACCTTACTATTTTAGTAGGGACAGGATTAGAAGGGAAAAGCGTCCTCACTCTCAACATGATATAAAATGCCATTCATTTTTACAGAATCATGTGTGGAGGTTAAAAATGTCAGAGTATTCTTCTAGTAATTGCTCAATTCATATTCGTTGTCCACTGGTGAGCTCTCGCCCAATAGAGGTGTCAATTAGGATACTGATGGGGGCGATTTAAGCCCAAAATTCTTTAAACTTCCAAAGTTATGTAATCATAAGTAGCTTCTACAGGAAGTAAGCAAACTAAGCGTCTGGAATATTAAGCCCCACTGTCATAGGTTTTTAAGTAAGGTTGATCAGCAGCAACAATAAGGATCCATCATAAACAGAACTATAGTACCTTTGGATGGTCATGATTTCTCTATAAACGGTTTATCCATGCCTCATATTTCTATCAATTGTCCTGAGGATATATTGATATATACCCCTGTTTCAAAAATAAATTGATGCCTTACAAGTATAGTAGTCAGCTTTGGTGAATAAATGGGCATGCCCTCTTGGCTATCTAACACAGAAGAGGTATCCATACTCAAAAGCTCCTCACATGATATTTGAGCCTATCAACCCAACTTTCACTTTTCATCTGGCAGGACCAAGCTTTGACCTCCGTCTTGGAATCACAGGAGCTCTCAAAACCCCATATGGAGCCCTATATTCTAAAAGTGATAAGAATCTTTCTTCACAGTGTATGGTGGCGGAATAGTCATAAAGTAACTTGGTTCTGAGGACGAGTTCATAACTAGGGTTGTCTAATGTAACTGAAAAAGTAATCCATGATAACTTGCTAAAGTAAAAGGGTAGAGAGGAGCAAGCTTTAATCGACTGAGAGCATTTATGTTCATCTGTGCCATATTCCATGAAGTGAGATAAATTTAGAGCTACCTTTTCACGTTTCATTAACTTAGTTAAATGACTTTACAGGGGAACTTCTGTATACAATAGCGTGGGGAGGAATTTTGTGAACTCAAACAGAGACTCACGTGATGAACACCAAAAATAAGAGGTCAGAGTGAGAAATATAGGGGATTCATCAGAAAAAGAGTAAGCAGTAATAGGTTCTTTATTATGTAAACAATTCATCTAACCCAAAAATGACAACATCAGACTCATTAGAGGTCACTAGATGTTTTTGAGGCATTACAGTGATTTTAGCTGTAAGCTCCTCGTCCTTCATGATGACTGCCCTTTTCCTGTCTCCCAGGTAAATCAATCCAACAATTCTTGATGTTATGATTGAATCCGTTGCAATAGGTGCACTGAGGTTTATAGTTCTTCTGGTTATCAACATTGCAGACTTGATGAGGCCAGGAGAGGTAGAAGCAGATGATTTGAAACTCAAGCTAGACGCAGGAATTTCTATGAGAGCTTCATTATTTTCCAGATACAGGCGAAGTTGCTCTTCTGGACAATTATATGCAACTGGACCTCAGGATAAGGTCCCACGTGAAAACTACAGAATATTATGAAGTTGTCAAGCGTAATATAGTTAGTGGTATCAAAAGTTGTGCTTAGGCAAAGAAACGGCTAGTGAAATTCAAAGGACTATTTCCAATGTATAAACAAATGGCCATGACCGCCTTCTTTTGATTGGCCAAGATCTGGTTGCTTTAAGAATCTTGGATTAGGTGATATGGACTTGTTCTCAAGTGTGACATTCCTTTAAATAGGAGTTATAATTTAACAGGCTGTGCCATTCAGAAATGAGTGGATGTGCTTCATCTTCTGATGGTCAGTGGCTCTTCCATCTAGTTCTCATAAGAGCACAGAAATGAGGCAATATTTTACCCTTATTCTGGAGTAAATCTCTCTTCAAAAATAGGCTTAAAGTTATTCACAATAGAAGTGGAAAGAGTATTGATGGTAAGGACTGGAGCAAGATCAATATACTTAGTTCCCGCATATTCATGAGGGCCATGTTGGTCCAATGCCATCTCTATCCTTCTAGGCCCCTCTGAAATTCATCCCAATGGCGGTTTATAGAGGAAAAAGAGAACTTAAAGGCAATTTGCTCCTTTATCTTAGATTCATTACGTTGGAGGAACAGCTGATTTTCACAGTCACTTATGCATTTTTATATCCTCAACAGGTTTGCTCAAGCTGCAAGATGAAGCTATCAACGAGCTTAGCAAATGTACTGAAGCTACTTATCTTGTCTGACAAAGCACTAATTAAAACTCTGGGCTTGAAGGGGCCTCATTTAAGTGATGCTTCCACCTTAAGCCAAATCTTATTTTTTGGTCTTGTAAGGCTGTGAACACCATCAGGATATCTCATTTCCAGGAGTTAGTAAATTGTCAGGAGTGGGTACCAAGGAACTGGAAGGCCCTTGAGGTCTGCGGGGACCTTAAGCCCTTCTGGCCTTATGGGGCCTTCCAGTCCCTCTGACCCTCTTGGCCCCTCAGGCACCTCATTCCCAGGTGTACTATAGCGAGAGACTATCCCCCTGGTAACGTTTCTGTAGCAACCAAATGAGGTCCTTGATCTAATTAAGGCATTACTCCAAGTGGAATTGAGAAATTGTACATTTTAACATAGATGATCTTCAGGTAGCCCAAGATTCCACTATCTAACATAGCAAGTTGGTTGTGAGCCTCATTAATCAGTTGGAGATTATCTAAAATGGATTCCCAGTTGTCACAAACAAAGGAGGAGGCAGCATTATAGAAATTGACAATATTTGAGTGAAGGGTTTGTTTGAGCCCTAATTGTTAATGTTACTTAGCGTAGATGTAGCCTAATTAGCTGTAGTTTTGGTGCATAGCTGTGTGAAAAATTGAGGATTAGCTCGCTTATTAATGTAATCCTATTTTATAGTCAGGAAGAGTTTTAGCTGTTAAATCATTTATTATGCTATATGTCTTACAGTATTTTCTAATCATTTGGAAGCTCACAATGCTAAACAACAATAAATGACTCTTCTGGTCTTTTTTGGGAGTATTTTCCCTCTCTAATTGGGAACTCTCCAGACACAGGTAAATATGACAAGCTCCCCTGATTGCTTGTCTACACTTTTTAATATGAAAGTCAAATTAAGATAAGATAATATAAGATAAAAATATGAATATATGGAAAGATGATGTTTTATTTTAGAGCCAGGCGCCAATATTTTATACCTCTAAGGCATCTCCTGGCCATACTCATTTATAAGATGAGTTCAAAAAAACTATGTCAATCCGCTATAGATTATGGCAGTGGTTATTAATATATCCTCATGTTAATTCAGCCCTAGAATTAACTAAATTACAATCATTTCACCCCAATTGGAGGCACTACTACTCCATAATTGGGAAAAATATTAGGCTTAATATTAACACCTCAGTGGTGTATACTTGCTCTCAATTAGCCCAATTACATTTCGTCATACAGCTGGCAAAATACAATAAATGGGTAGAAAAACATATAGAGTTCAAATAAAGATGCACCCCTTGTCAGGACATTGGCAGGACTCTTAATAGTACTAGGTACTCCCTATTTAGGCCATCCATGTGCAAGTACTATCTAGCTGATTACAATGATTGGCATACATTAAAATAGAACTCGTTAATTGTTTTTGCATTAGTCTAGAAAATGAAGTTAAATTTGTGCCATAAATTCACTTAGTTCACCCAAGTGGATCCCATAATCAGCCATAATCTAATTGTAGCATAGCTATTATTAACTACAATAATCAGGTAATTTAGATGTGTTCAAGGCGGTTTTGAGGTGAATCTGATTTATCAGATTATGCAGATAGATTGGGAAGGTATAAAGGGTCCATCGATGGGAGTAATCTATTAGCATTGATGGTTTTCTTGAAGGGTTTATTTTTGATTCAACCATCAAAATCTAACAAACTGGATGTAAAAATCTTATGGAGATAGCATTCAGTTTCCAAAACAAGTTCTCCTAGAGAGTAGTAGAGATGAGGTAATTAAATTTCGCATTGTGAAAGGCGCAGAGGAGGCTTGGAAATGACTAGAGCGGCCTCCCATGGAGCAGATATCATTTAAAAATTGCTGATAAATCATGTTGATGTTCTCATATTGGAGTTGATACTTTTCCTGATCAGCAGATGTTAAGTGTGAATTAAAAGGTGGACCAAATTCTAAGCTTTCAGGCTGTAGAGGAGTTACAAAGTACTTAGATGCATTAGTCATCAAGTTATTCTCCTTGACTGGTCAGCACTTTGGTTTTCTTGATTGCTATTGTTCTCCTTTTTCATGATAGACATGTTCAATGGAGATCTTGGAGACCTTGTAGTAAGCACCGCTTAGTCAGCTTGTCAGTTCACTTGACTGTAAGCCAAGGTTTGAAATGAGATTTGACGCTGTAAATATAGTAAAGAGGTTGATGACAAAAACATGAGATAAATGAATTACTTTAAAGATTAGAAGGATTCAATATTTATAAGGTGAAGTGGGGACACAAGCTGAGAAGAACTGTATAGTTCCATATTATCAAGATCTTCCAATTCAAACCAAATTGACTTCCTAGTTGATGCCTCCATCTTTCTTTATTAACAATGTCTTCATGACCGCATTGATGGGAGTCACATCTTTTGAAATTTGGGAAGTGGTGGTGCAATTTCAGAAGGCATTTTCGTTGATTCAGGTACACATTATTTTCCTGATTAAATCTCTCATTGGTTCCTTCAGTGACATGTCTTGATTGAAAGAGCTCAAAAGAAAACTTAAAGGGCTCAATTTGGGAGCAGGTATATCAACATGTTTATTGTTCAAATATTAGCAACCTGCTCAGCTTTTCCCCGCAGAAAAAGCAGTAAAGGCCTTCTATGAATTCTTTATCTTTAGTACTTAAAATTACTGACTTATTTAGGTTTTCTGATATTAGTCAAAAGATTTGGCCAACAAGTTTAAGGTTTACTTTTGACTAAGAAAAGCTAAAAAGTTGTTTGTCTTATGCCTTACTTAGTTTGGTATGCCTCTTCACAAAAGGCTTCGTTAAGTTTGACAGTAAAAGTGCTGATAGACTGCCACATTGCCTTAATATTCCCCTGAAGAGATATTAAAACCTCACCAGAGGATCCTGAGGGACCCAAGGATCAGAAATAGGAAGATTTAGATGCTAAAATGTCAGTCTTTAAGCGTTACAGAGTTCTGAGCATCAAAAAAATATATAGAATTGGATCAAGATCAAGTATTTTAAACGCACAAACATTGTTTGACGCCTTAGAATTTGCTTTGTATTCCAAAAAGGCTTTAAAAGATTCCAGAGAATTTCTAGAAACCTCAGGACAAGTTGGGATGACGTCTAAACCACACAAGGTTCACAGCAGTGACTAAGCTCCATACCTATAGATAACTTTTTATCAAACTAAGAATTTATCTCATCTTCTAGAATTTTAAGTGAAAATAAAATTTTAAAATAAATTATAGCAATAATCTAATAGGGACGTTATTTGTAAGTTAAAATGGTTTTAATGACCACACATCAGGTTTGGATAAGGTCATTATGGTCTTGTATGACCTCTCAAGTGGAATGATCATGCTACTTGTCAGGTTCTGACCTGATGTAAATAAAATTTCACCTTTGAGCCTAAAAATGCCTGATTTTATTTTACTCCATAGGACATCTATTGCTTATATTTACCTACTGATTATACTTTAGGGACTAAGGCCTGATATTCTTAATAAAATTTATTGCAAAGCACTGTGTGATTTCCATTGATAACACCAAATTCACAACAAACAAATTTTTGATAGATTAATTGCCTCTGTCTCTTTTTCTTAAATAATTTGTTTGATTTATTTAATTTTTTTTTATTTATCCCCTCAACCATCTTTTTACATGTGATGCTACAAGCTAATGTTTATGTGTCTAAAGCCTGCTGCCCCTGCATGTCATTGGAACATCACCTTCTGGCTTTTAACAGTCACCAAAAAAATGAGACTGAGCTGGACCAGATAGCCACTCAAACACTTCGCATCGCTACATCCTGCTTTGAGACCTTACACACAACCTCACGCGCTCCTAGGTGGTGCTTTGAAGTCCCCAGGTGCTTACTTAGATACCTGCATTTTTGGCTTTCAGGTTGAGTATGAGAACCTCTTCCCTTATGTGAATTCAGCCATCGTTGATGGCCACAGTGGTTTATAAACTGCCATTTTATAGATTTCTGCCACTTTAAGGATTACTATGACCTGAGCATCTCTTGTGAATTCCACGCTATGGTGACAGCACTTCTGCACCTAATTTAAAAAGATATAACATCCAAACTGTTATTATATTGGTGATATAGCAAAGATACGCCAAGGGTTTTGCATAAGGTTACGCCCACTGATCAATAGGACTGATGATATGAAGATCATCATCCTTCTAGTACTAAAAAAAAGATCATCATCCTTGAATAAATGCAATAAACTTTACAATAAATAAGGAGCAATTGCCCCGATGACACTTCTTTATTTAATCTAATACCTTCAGAAGATCCTTCCTAGTCCACTCACTCTCTTCTTACTAACCACCACCTCCCTTCCATCGCCTCATCTCGCCTTTATCTCAGCGACTTAGATGATACCATTTTTTCAGCGTAGTAATTCATTCCTCCATATATCGTTGGTTCTGGCAGAGTTCATCAATTATTAATTTCACAATCACCTACTTTGAAGCGATTACCAATCATTTGTAATGCATCAACATTTACTAACTGCCTAATCACTATATCTTTGGCGGAATTCCTAATATACTCTGAGGTCAACTTTAGTCATTAACTCAGATACTTGTTTATACTCATATAGTCCTAACTGTAATGATTAAAAAATGATCCGCCAGTAATTATTTTGCCTTATTGCCCAGCCATATAGATTTCTTGACATTACCCCCCTTTTGACTGGACAATAAGCTGTACACTGTTTTCTTCAATCAATACGATGCAGCCCACCATGTGCCAACAACCACAAGCTTGCAACTTTAACTTTTTCTTCTAATTATTGCTCGATTTGGATCTGACTGACCCAGGTCACATCCTGATTCTCCAGTTCCTTCTTCCTCCCGCCAATGAAGAAGAGGCTGGAGTGGACGCTGTGACCCTTCTGGCCCAGAAGGAGCTCCTTCCTGAATTTGTCAGTCATCTATCTGCCTTTTGTGCCCCCTTTGGGGACTTTGTGACCTAGTTGTGCTGAGGAGGGGAGTGGAGCCAAGGGCCTTCATTTAACGAGGCAACCCAACTCCTGGTGGATGGCTTCAGCCATCTAGTGCTTCTGCCTCCCACTGAGCCTCATCCCATTGTACTATCAGTCTGACAGATGCTGTTCTTCATGCAATGGGTGATAGCCAGCTGGTTGGGGTCCTTTTCCCAAATTTCTACCCACTTTTAGTCCCTAGGGATGCACTTCCAAAATAACCAGTTAAATCGCATGCAGCCTGGAGTCACTGTAGCATTTTCCAGTCTTGGCGCCAATGACCCATCCTGATACCTCCTCGTCATGGTGCTTCTTGGCAACATGATCTTTTTCCATCCCACGGTTAAGTTAGGGTTGGGGATGGAGCAGCACCAGGCGGCCCTTGAGTGAGCCTGTCAAGCAGCGTTTACAGTGGCCGCTGCTTTCCTGGTTGCCTATCCTAGCATGGAAGACTTCCTCATGGATTGACTTGTGCTGGGTGCAGCATTTACCCCCAAGCCAGAACTCAACTTCTTGTGCGCCTGCCCTTACAACTCCATTCCCTCTTCTCAGGTACATGATGATCTCATAAGAGCATCAGTGCATGTGTTTGCAGGCTTTGCTCCTAGTGGGGCAAGAGCGAGTTTGTTTTGATCCTGAGAAGCTGGATGAGCTATTGCCACCTTGACTGTTACCCTGGGTCCCCAGTCCATCCTCCTCCTCCAGTTCCACCACCCCATCCTCTCCTCCATTAGCTGGCATGATGTCAACAGAGCGGACACCAACTCCCTCACCCTCAACATGGCAGCCTCCGCCCCCACCACCAACCCAAGAAGGGTCCAGCAAATCTGCGCCACTTCTGAAGTGATGAAGAAATAAACGTGGTTCCAACCAATCAAAGCGCAAGACTCACCATAAGAAACAAAAAAAGAGTGGGAAGAAAAAGACAGCTTAGTGGAAGATTTGATTGCTGACACCAATAAACTTAGCTTATATACCCTCATGATGATGTTTTTTCTTTTTTTTCTAATTAACTCTATTGCTGTTTATATGCCTGAAGGAATTTTGTGTGCACTCAGTTAATAATCTGACTGCCCTATGGGTCCTTAATAATATAGGCATCAACACCTGATTTTTCTATTATCTCAAAAGGGCCAATCCAGATACTAGCTAGCTTATGCACCCACCTGAACCCGTGATGATTGTGGAATAGAACCATATCCCCATCCTTGAACTGAGCAAACCCACTACGCTGTACCTGATCTGCAGCCTGGTTTTATTTTTTTGGCCAAGCTGAATGAGTACACTTTGGTTTGTAACTTAATAAACGTATTTGTTAGGGTGATTAGGTAGTGGTGAGGATCCATTCCTCCAGTATCTTCCATGCAGGCATAGAGTAGAGTGGGTAGAGAAGGTTGCCATCCATATAGTAGCTGAAAAGGGCTTTTCCATGTTGCCAAGTGGTAGCTAATATTGTAGGCAAACACAGCGGTAGAATAATGGGTGCCCAATCGGAGGGTCTATTCATTATAGCTTCCAGAGGATAATCACCAGCATCCCATTGGCCCATTCAACTATTCTGTCAGATTCAGGGTAATATTGAGTTGTTAGAACCCCGCTTATGGCCATCATTTCGTTGAGCTTGGGTAGGGTGTGAGAGGTGAATTAGTTCTGTTATTGGTAAGGATAAATTGAGGGCAGCATGGCGCTGAATTATACACTTTATTACAAACTTAGCCACGGTAACCGCCCCCAGATCTTGTATTGCTCGTGCTTCAACCACCTGGTCAAGTGGTTGATCAATACCAGAATGTACTATGACTGGTTAGCTCCCGTTGGCAGAGGGCCAATGACATCAATGTAAACCGTATGGCAAGCAAAACGTGGTTCACTAACTGGCATGAGGTCTTTTGGCAGAACGGCTTTTCTACTTGGCACTGATGGCAGCAGGATATCGTTTCCAGCATGTCAAAGCTCATGCTTTCCCAATAATAGCGAGGGCACAACAATCTAACATCTTGAGCATGCCACCATGCCCAACTGCCCTATGTACACTCATGATAATGTTGTGCCATGCCGAGGGTCACAGGAAGTTTACTGTTGAATTGCTGAACCACTTGTACAACTCCCCGTTCCACTGGAAATTTTTGCTCACATTTCATTCAACGCCTTGATGACTTGTGGCGGCTCATCATCATATTTCCGCCAATCTTGTCATACAAAGTGTCAGTCAGATCTGCTGTAACTGCAATAGTTGGTAGCCTCAATAAGCAATCAGCATTATGGTGTTTTGCTCTTGGTCAGTGAAGGTTCACTAAGTCAAAAGCCTGCAGTTTGAGGGCCCACCTGGCTAAACGTCCTTCAGGCTTCTTGAGCTTCTGCAACCAGCGTAACAAAGCATGATCCGTTATGACATAAACTTAACTTCATGCAGGTATACTCTAAATTTCTTATATGCATAGATCACCACTAAGCACTTTCACTCGGTTACAGTATAATTACGTTCATGGCAATTCAGGCTCTGACTGCATTATGCAGCGTAGTGCTCTTCTCCCTCATTTGACCTTTTGGAATAAGACTGCCCCACAGCGGAAAGGGATGCATCCATCTGAACAATATATCCTTTATTGAAATTGGGATAGCGTAACACTGGCGCACTGCTCAGCGCCATTTGAAGTGTATCAAAGGAGCATTGTCACCATTCCGTCCAATTATATGCAACAGCCTTCTTTAGTAACTCAAACGGTGGACCTCCAATAAAGCTAAAGGTAGGGATAAAGTGCCGGTAGAAGCCAACCATACCCAAAAATACCTGAATGTCACGCTTACTAGTGGCCGTAGCCATTTTTGAATATAGCCTCCACCTTGGAGGGTTGAGGTTTCATCCCTGTCGCATCTACTAAAAACCCAAGGTACTCCAGCTGGTCCTTGAAAAAGTAGTATTTCCGGGGCTTTATTTTATATTGAACTAAGTCAACCGGCGTAATATCTCCTCCAAATGGTTGAAGTGCTCAGAAAACGTGCAAGAGAATACATTGATGTCATTAAGGCACCAAGGACACATGGCAATTTTAGGTCACAGAGAATGGTATACATGGGCCGTTGGAACGTAGCTGGGGCATTACACAACCCTTGTGGCATACAGGACAGTTGGAAAATTACCTTGGACGTGATAATAGCGCATTTCTCTTTTTCTGCTGCAGGCAACTCAATTTTCAAGTAGCCCAATATCAGGTTCATTGCTAAGAAGTAACGGGATCCACCTAGTTGGTCCAGTGCATCATTGATCCATGGCAAGGGATATGAGTCTTTCCTGGTGATGCTGTTAAACTTCCAGTAGTCTATTACTACCCGGTTGGTGCCATCCTTCTTTTTTACAATAAGAACAGTTGAAGCCCACAGGCTTTTTGATGGTTCAAGCATTCCTTGTTCCAGAAGCTTTGCGATTTCCTCAGTTACTACTTCCTCAGCTGCCCTTGATTGGCGGATCAGATGTGACCTGATGGGGGATGATCCCACTTGTCAAATCAATGAACCACCCCTTAGCACACCCTAAACTGTGGTCATTGACAGCAAATATCTCCTTATATTTTTATGAAAAAAGATATCGCCATTCCTTCTGTTCTTCTGTTAAACCAGCTAAAATTACACATGGATCCACCATCATTATGCTGGGGTGTGAATCAGTTGGCAACCCAAATTTATACAGTGACCCAAACTCATGAACCTGAAGAATCTCCTCAGCTGGGGTCAAGTGTAAATGCGCCACTATTTGATGTTGGCTGATTTGCATTGGTCTGTTCTGAAGAATTGCTACCAAGACCTTGATCTCATCATGCCCCAGAAGTATAATGCCTGGGGCCACATTGGGCTCAAGCCACGATTGCTGATAGGGACCAATGACCTCCCCATATAGCCTAGCAGGCACTTCCACCTCTAATTCAGTGTCTATAATTGCTTGGTGTCCAGATAGAATAGATATAGAGCCAGCAGTTCTAGGAGGTAGCCCTTAATATTCATAAATTTGATGGGGAAGGGCTCAGGTCTTACTCTTTAGTCGATTGTAACAAAATGGAATCACACAATCACCATATGCAAGGTTAATGTGACCCATGTGCACTGGATCCTTCGCATCCCATAGGAAGTGAAGTAGATTGGGATCCGCTGCCCCAGAATTTCAAAGGTCCCCGCTGTTATATAAAAACACCCCAAAGTGGTGCATAAAAGCAGTTCCAATTAACAGGTCATAGTTATGGTTTGGTAGCACTGTGGCTGGGGCTACAATGACAATAGATCCAAACTGAAAGGGTAGCGCGATGTATGCTCCTTCAGAGACTGTGCTTTCTGCGCCTGCAGTTCCATACACCAAATGATGTTCTACATCAGGCTTTAATGCCAGCTTCACCACCAACTTTTTAAACTATGTTGATTGGAGCACCTGTATCAATTATAGTGCAGACTTGGGTTTCTGCTACAACAATGTCACAGTAAGTACACTCAGAGTAAAATGCATTCTGGTTGTTTATAATGTGGACTGTCAGACAATTTCCTCACGGCTGAAAAAATAAGAATGTTTTAGGTCAAATTCAGCGAAAATGGGAAATTTCAGCATTTGCAATTTTCTGATGTTAATATGAGATTCTAATGGAAAAGATGCTATCAAAGAGATTGGCCAAAAGACCCTGGCCAATCCTCAGTGGAACCCCATTAATTGGGGTAAAACTATCTGGAAGTTTTTAATTACACTTCCTATGGGGCAGGTTTTCTCTCAAAGTTACTTTGAGTGGATTCTCCAAAAAGTGATAAACTAAAGTAAAAATAGGTTAAAAATCGACTTAATTCTTTATTAACAAAAGGATAAGATATTTATAGGTTTTGATTTGGTTCATAATCTATCAGTGGTAATTAATCGTTGTGTGATTGAATCTTCAAACAATTGATTGGGATAAGGCTGATTATTCTTATTAATGTTGATAGATTGAGATAGATTGAGCTCTCCTTCCAATAAATCCAGGGGAATCAATGGAGTAGAATCTCTGAAGACAAGAGAATTTGGTGAAATCCCAACACTTTCCCCTCAAGATTCAATTGCAGTTGAGGGTGAATTCTTAAAACTAGGGTGAATACGATTGATCACTATGCCAGTATCAACATGAACAATTTAATACTCTAGTCCTTTTTGCAAAATATAACTCATTAAGGACCAGACCGGTTAGTTCCTAACTTTTCATTTCATCCACCAGCATGAGAGTGGTGCTACATGACATAATCTCCAATTTGGTATTCAGATAAGGCGGGTTTATATTGATTGGCTCTTTGAGTCTCTCTTTGAGTGGTTACTTAAATCAATTTCATAGCTTGAGCTTGAAGACGAATTATCTCCAGCACCAAATTTCTCAAAATTAGATTAGAGTTTTCTGGTATGCTTTCTTCAAGTATGGCTTGGACACTATAAGGGACTGAGGGATCTCTCCCATATAGGCACAAGAAAGGTGACATCTTGATAAATTTGATGGTAGCCTATCCAAGATGCAAATAAGGCACTAGGTAAATAAAAATTCTATTGAGATGGATCAGTAGAAGCCATCTTTCTTAATACTGAAACTAGAGTTCCATTCACTCGTTCATTGGCCCCATTTGTGGAGGGATTTTGTGGTACAACAAATCGTTGGGCATCTTAAATAATGTAGATAATTCCTGTACAAGTTGCAAGGTAAAAGTTAGTCCCATTTTTCTGATATAAGGACCTTGGGACACCCATGTTGAGAGATTATGTGTTGTTAAAGGAATAACGCCATAGTCTTAGCTGAGGGGGTGTCAATAGAAATGGCCTCAACCCATTTAGTCAAACGGTTGACAGCCATAATAATATACTGATGGCCACGAATCCCCAAGGAAGAGGACCTTCCACATCAATGCTTACCACTTCAAATTCTTTAATTGGAGGAATAACTTGATGCTGATAAGTTGAGTTGGTATTTCCATGACTTTTACAAATAAGACATGAGTTAGGGTCTTTGTAACGCACTGGCTCCTTCCAATGAGCCACGAATGAGTTGGGCAACAGGATCCATGTTACAGACCATAGGGCTGACAGGGCTCCTGATACTACTCTCCTTGTGCGCGCGCTACAAGATTGGACAAGCACCCCTGGAAGACAGTTGCAAATATACTTAACCCCAGCAACATGCCTTGACTCCAAGACAAGGTATAAAGGGAGGCACAACTCTCCCAAGCTCACTCTCAAAGTCCAATTCTTGTTGATTCAAGCCAAACATGGCTGCAGTTAGGCAATATTTTAAATAAACTCAAACTATAAAAATATGAATTTTAAAAGTTCTTTTATTTAATATTGGCCAGGTTGATAAAAAACAGAACTGAGAAGCCTCCAGCTCCCAGTTCCTTCCCTATATACACATGCTACAAGCTAATATAAAATATAACACAAGCTTATGGTGCTAATCTGACTAATGCTTGGTGTAAACCTTACAGCAGGATCGCGGAATCCTCACTCAATGGTTCTGTGCCAGTTCCGATTCTCAACAGTTCCACACCAGTTCCATTTCGAATTCCAAATGAACCACGAAACTTCCAAGCACCTGTTCCATTCCATTCTTGATTCGAATCCAAATCGAATCTCGAAACTCCCCATTTTACCTGATTCTCGTTTTCCTCGACTTGGACGCCCATCTGGCTC
This sequence comes from Massospora cicadina, assembly GCA_022478985.1. Classification (NCBI taxonomy): domain Eukaryota; kingdom Fungi; phylum Entomophthoromycota; class Entomophthoromycetes; order Entomophthorales; family Entomophthoraceae; genus Massospora; species Massospora cicadina. The sequence goes on along the minus strand of JAKSZP010008179.1, from coordinate 46,621 downwards.
CTTGGCCTACTCAAGCTCCTGCCCCTTAGGCGTCCCTGCCAGGACCAACTCCCCCTCCTCCTCCATACATCCAGACACAGCCTGCCCTGTCTTACCCAAGATCAGGGCAATGTGATGCTGAGGATAAACCTCAGCTGTCACATCACCCCCCTAGACAGGAAAAACTCTTGGATTTTCTCAGGACATCGGGCACAATCCCTAGCTGACTGCCATGTGGACTCCTCAATAGGATGACCCACCCAATGTACCAAGAATGAACGACGTCCTCTCACCACTTTGGTGTCAAGAATCTCCTCAACTTCATACTCCTTGGCTCCTTCTCCAGCTGGGAATAAAGGGGAAGGACTTTCAGGTGGCTGGCCAAAGAATGGCTTGAGCTGCGATACGTGCAACACTGGATGAGCTCTTGACCCTTCTGGGAGCTTCAGCTCAAATGCCACCTCGTTCACCGCCCTCACTACCTGATATGGGCCCAACGCCACCGGCCCCAATTTCTGGCTCCTTACAGGCAAGGCGTAGTTCCGAGCATTCACCAAGACCCAATCACCTCTCTTGAAAGCTCTACCTTCAGATCTATGCCGGTCTGCCTTCCTCTTCTGAGCTGCGACTGCCACCACCAAATTCTTCTTCAGGAGCTCCAGGGTGTCACGAGTATCTCGTGACAGTTCATCTGCCGCTGGATTCCGCCCTTGCTCCCCTAGGCCCCATACCCTCTGGGTGTTGGCCGTGATTTGCAAAAAATGGGGTCATACCCGTGGATGAATGCTTATGATTGTTATAAGCAAATTGAGCCAGCTTCACCCAATATGCCCAGTCATCCTGCCGCCCTGAAACATAGCACCTCAAATACTGCTCTAATATCTGATTTACTCTCTCAGTTTGGCCATCTGACTGAGGATGATATGCTGACGAATGGCAAGCCTTGATCTTTAGATTTCCCAACATGTGGAGCCAAAATTTAGATGTAAATTGTGGACCATGATCCGACACAATCTCTTCAGGCACCCCATGTCTGGAGAAAACCTCATTTACAAAAATCTGTCCTGCCACTTTTTGCAGAAATGGTTGACTGACAAGGGAAAAACTCTGCATATTTAGTCAGGCGATCAACCACCATCATCAAGGCATCCATCCCCTGTGACTTGGGCAGTCCTGTGATGAAATCCACACTCACTGAAAACCATGGCCTAGAAGGAATTTGAAGGCGGCTTCAATTTCCCCCAGTGCCACCCATTGGGCCTTTGCCCTGGCGCAAACCACACAATGTAAAACATACTTCCGCACCACCCTCACCCACACCTCTCCACGAATAGTGATGGCGAACAAGATCTAACGTCTTCTCTTGACCGGGATGACCTGCCAGAGGATGGTCGTGATTAGCTGCCATTACCTCTTATTGCAGACTCTTCACAGGGACCCAAATCCTTCCCTCATGGCGTAGATACCACCCTGAACTGAAAATCACATGCCCCCTGCTTGCCTCACCTTCTCCTGTCTCTTCTCTTATCCGTTGGCCCAGCTCACATCTTTGCTGTGCAGTCCAGATTCTTCCTGCCATTCCTTCTCTCCCAGCCCTGGATCGTTGCAAAAAGGTTCTGTGGCAACATCGTGGCTGTATTGAACTTCCTCAACTCCTCATCAGAAAACACCAGTCCAGAATCCACGGCTCAATAAATCTGGCAAGATATTTTGTTTTCCCGGCTTGTATTCAATTCGCAGGTCATATTGAACCAACTCTAAGTGCCACTGAGCCTGCCTCTGGTTCATCAGGCGTGGGGACTTATAGTATTCTAAGGCTCGATGGTCCGTTTGGATGACAACTGGGTGCCTGGCATACAATAGGTGGTGTTGCCACTCCCCTAAAGCTGCAACTATTGCCAAAAGTTCCTTATCATAAACTGGATAGTTGATTTCAGCTGGTGCCATCTTCTGACTGAAATAACAGACAGGGATGTTCAACCCCCATCTTTACCCTCCTGCAACAACACGTTCCAAGTGCAAAATTTGACGTGTCAGTCTCTACCACGAATGGTTTGTTTGGGTCAGGGTGTGCCAGAACTGGGGCTGTCAGCAGACTCGTCTTCACTTGCTGAAATGCCCCTCCTCAGCCTCCCCCCAAACGAATGGCACGTCTCCCATCAGTCTTGTCAATGGCACAGCCCATTGGGCCAGACCCTAGAAAAACCTTCCACACGAAATTTACCACCCCCAAAAGCTTCGCACTTCAGTCCTATTCCCAGGAGCCTTCCATTCCCGCACTGCCCGCACCATCAAGGACAGATCGCTATCACTCCTTGGAGGACCACGTTCCCTAGGAAGGACACCGATTCTTTATTGAACTCACGCTTGGATGCTTCAACTTCAAGCCGCATTCCTAACCACCTCCAACACACTTCTCACATCCCTCACATGGTCCTGTACCGATTTGGAAAACACCAGGATGTCATCCATATAGGCAACACAACACCTACCCACTAAGTCCCCCAATACATGATCAATCATGCGCTGGAAAACTGCAGGGGCATTGCGTAGCCCAAATGGCATAACCCTGTACTCAAAGTTTCCCAGATGACATTTGAATGCCGTATACCGCTGGTGCTCAGGGCGAACAGAATTTGATTGAAAGCGTCCACCAAATCAATTTGGTGAACACTTACACCTGAGATCATGGACAGAATGTTCTCCATGAGTGGCGATGGATAGGGGTCAGGTTTCATCACCTCATTAAGGCGTTGGAAATCAACACAAGGACGTAACTCCCCCTGACTTGGGAACTTACTGTGATTCCTGTTGCCCAAATCCTGTCGATTGTCCCCCCTGTCATTTCTTCCATCGCTCTGGGTTTCAATGCCCCATTAGTTGCTCAGGTCTTAGCCAGTCAAATGGCCTGCCCTGCAGGCTTGGAGTTGGTTGAGCAGTTGTCTTACCAGAAACATAAACACTCCTTATACTCCTTGGTGGAGGGCCTCATTTATTTTCAGTCACGCATCTGGGTCTCTCCCTCCTTCAGAGCTGAGGTATTTCGTGCACATCACAATCCCCTCACAGTCGGCCATCCCAGCAATAAGAAATGCATCAGCTTAATCAAGTGGACCTACAATTGAGTGGGTTTGACAAAAGAGGTTCCAACCTGGATCGCTAATTGCGTTACTTGTGCCCAGGCCAAGTCAGATCGCTCTTGCATACTTAGTCTTTTACACCACTTACTGCAGGTGGAGGGTCCATGGACATTGGTGTCCGTGGACTTTATCATCAAACTCCCTGTTTTAATGGGTTCACAGCAGTGATGGTGGTGGTGGATTGTTTCGCTAAATTTTCCCTTTTTATTCCTTGTACTTCCACAATTACATCTGAGGAAACTGCCCACCTTTTTGTACGCCATGTGTTCTCAATGTTTGGTCTCCCACAGGAGATCATTAGTGACCTTGGACCCCAATTTACAGCGCAGTTTTGGAGTGAACTATTATCTATCCTAAAATCTCCCCTGTCATTCCACGGCATATCATCCTCAGTCTTATGGACAGACCAAGCGAGTCAACCAAATCCTTGAACAGTACCTGCGTTGCTATACTGCAGCTGCACAGGATACCTGGGACAATGACCTTCATCTTGCTCAATTCTCTTATAATAATGGGACTCACGCGTCCATGGGGTTTTCTCCCTACAAAGCAACATTGGGTTATAATCCTTTCTTTTTTGTCAGACCTTGCTTGTGGCCTGAGGTTCAAGCTGCTGCAGACCGCACTGAACATATTAGGTCAACTCAATCCTTAGTGCGGAAACACCTTACCAAAGCTAAAAATGACTACAAATGGTTCACAGATTGTAAGCGGCTTCCAGGTCATGATCAATCAGTGGGCTCCTATGTTATGCTTGATACCAATCATTTACAAATACAAGCCCCTTCCCACAAGTTTTCAAGTAAGTGTTTGGGCCCCCATCTGGTGAAGGAGGTCTTGGGTAATGTTGCGTTACAGTTGAAGCTTCCAACTCACTGGAAACAGCATCCCATCTTCCACGTTTCCCAGTTGTCACCCTTCAAGGGTACAGTTCCTATGGAACCTGAACTGATCATCATCAAGGATGGGGAAGAGGCCGAGGTGGAGAATATCCTGGAATCCCTAAAGTCCTGACGGTCCGTTAATATCTCATGGCTTGGAAAGGGTATCCAGCTTATGAGAACAGTTGGGTTAAGGCTTGAAATTGCGCCAACTGTATGGAACTGGTCAAAGCATTCCACGAATCCCACCCCAAAGCTCCCCACCCACCCCCTCAAAAAATTGCAACAGTAATGGAGATCAAGTTACCCAAGGCACACAAGAATGTGGCCCTCATGCAATTTCCCAGCAGTGGTGCTCTTCCTTTGGAAAAAGGAAAGGGTAATCTAAGTCCTGGGGAACGTCCCCTGCGCATTAATCAGGCCCTTTTACTGTTCCCAAGTAAGAAGGTATTGAAGAGGGTGGCTGTACCCTCATTTCCCAGGGCGACCTCACCCATGTGGTAGATGAGCGCTGGGTAATAGCTCTTCCACTTCAGATCCCTCCCCAGTGCCCACACTCATCTCAGCAGAATTAGTACATCTAATCAGGGAGATCTGCATTGAGATTGCCAAAATAAAATTGACCATTTCAAATTAAGTGGGAATCAGCCCAATGTTCAGATTCCATGTAGTCAAAAAGGGATGAAGACTAATTCATCAGCCGGAATCTCTGACAGTTTTGATTTGGCTAACACTATGATCAAAAAAATCAAACCCCTCCCAAAATCATTGGGGATCATCCCTGATGGGCAGGTAATAGCCTCAGACACCATCGATAAAAGTTCGAAGCTCCCTTCAGGAAAATTGGGTGTTGTAGCTGATGAAACATGTTTGACCAAATGAATGGCCCAGCTACTGGGCACAGGTGGATTGGGTATCCCAAACCCGTTCCCAACCAATTATGACTGCCCCTACAAGGGTGGCCTTGGGGGATTTATGCAGCCCATTGGTCTAAATGCCATTGCGCCAACCATTAGAAATGTAGCTGAGCCTCAGTTCAGATGTTCGAGATCAAACTGACAGTGACTTGGCCTGCCACCAAATTCTTCAATGTCAGTTCCCAGTGAACTTATCCGCTCCATTCCCAAATAATTCGCTGGTTAGGTCAAAACTGAGGGTCTCAATCCCAACTTGTCCCGCATTAATTGATTACTATTTAATCAGTTGCATTGCACTGATAATATTGTTGGTTGAATTTCTTCACTTTCCTTTGCAATAAAATTTTGCCTCAAAAAAACACTCAATTTTGATTTTCTTAATTTCCTTCTGGCTGCATTCCTGATGGCTTTTCCCTGGTGGCCCATCAGTCTGTATACTGGATGGGCTTTGCTGGTACTCATAGTCACTATGGCCCCCACCATCATAGACTGGATTCAGCGAGCTAGATACTTTTGGCAACTTAACCCTGTCATTATGAAGTTTCATCAACAATATACTGGGATCTTGTGGCCTTATATCCACCATCTTCAAGCAAGGATATGCCCCCTTGTATCCCCAGTCAAATTAACCCCATATACCGGTGATCTTGTTGAAACCATACCTGCAGTTCCACCCCCTGCAGCAAGACCTCCAGGGTCTGGGGCGGCCTCAATTTGGTTCATTCTTGGGATTATATTCACTATTGTCTTACACCAACGATTTATTGTTTCCCAATGCCCAGCTCCATTCAAATTCATTTGTATGATAATGCCTCTGGCATTCTGGATTGCTTTTTGGGTGCTTATTCATCCACAGGATGGCCGTTCTAAACTTCTTCTGCCATTTCCATGACACACCTACGCCCAAATTATTCTGCACTTTTTGCATGAGAAACAATCACACTTTAGACTTTTTCGCATCTTCCAGCATAAGTCAGCAAATATCATCCAGTATAGGGTGGGAGGCTTCCTATGCTGATGACAATTAAGTGCCTCAGGACCCTTGTACTAGCTCTAGTTCTATGACCATCACCTTGGGATGCTTTGTGTTAGCAGCACCTGCAGAAGTCCACGTACCTCTTTATATCCAAGGAAATAAAGATCTTCATCTTCCCTATTTTTATGTTGAGCAGCTTTCTAACCAAACCTTGGAGGTTAGCTCCTCTATGGAAAGCCAAGCGCTGGCAGATAAAACCTCTAAATTGAGCAGCCCCAAGCTTGCTGCGGCAAAATTCCCTTACTTTGCTACAGCTCCCCCACAAAAGTTGTCTATCATTCATCTCAGTTTGGCTCATCAGTGCTTCGAGTAATAAGGTTGTTCATAAGGTTAAAGTCTTGGCAATAATCAATACTATCTCACACGGTTAACGCTATATCCTCCTGACTTATCCAGAAAATATATATGGCTCCAGAATTGATTCACAAAGCTGAATATGGTATGGCTGGTAATCAGATGACTAAAGCATTTGGGGTCGTATTTCACCTTACCTCTCTGATTAGGAAAGCTTCTAATTACTGCCTCACTATTGAGTTAGAAAATGATAAGTAAGTGTTGCTTATTGGAGTTCAATTGATGCAAGAATTCAACTGAATCATCATCAATAGAGAAAAGTGTTTTCCACTGTTAGGGTATTGGATCCTGTTTTTAATTGAACTTTTGGTCAAGAATAATGGAGCCCAAAAAATGAACATACCTCCTCAAATATATCCTCCATTTGTAAAGTTGAATATCAAGTGTCAGGAGGAAAAACTAAGTTACCCCCTGAGGCTGTGGACGCTGAAGATGGGATCCCTCTGTATGTCCCCATCCTATTACAATACCCTCTGTCTCACAAATTATTGTGGATATGTGATCAAGATCTCACCCCTCCACTCAAGATTTAGAGCTAAGTGGAAACCCAAACCCTTCAGTCAAAGGACCATTGACCTGCCCGGAAATTTTGGATCCTGCCTATAGGAAAGCTTTCTCTATCTTATTAGGGAATATAATGAATCAAACCCTCCAAGTCATTCAGCATGCCCCTATCACTTACATAAAATTTGTCCCAATGAAAGTATTGTTGATGTGAGTTGCTTTGTCTCCTTACAAGATTTAGGGTTTGATCCTCTATTCACTATAGCTTTGGTTGACAATAGAATTGGAAACAAAATCACCTCCAACAAATTCAGAATGTGAGTACCTCCTTGAGGATTATAGCAATAATTGTTCCTTAGGAGCAGATGACTTGGAAAAATGTCGGGGGTAATTCATCAAATTGAGACCAAGGCTTACTCTCTATTTAATATAGGCCATACAGAAAATCTAAAGTTGAGGAAGTCAAGTAGCATTAGAGTTACAGCAACTGTTAGAGACCAGGTTACTTGTGCCTTCTAAAAGCCTGTGGGCTTTCCCACTCTTACTAATTTGGAAAAAGGATGGTGGACACCGTGTTGTCATGGATTATTGCCGCCTTAATTCTATCACATGAAAAGATATCTATCACTGCCATGTATTAATAATTCCTAGTGCTTGATGTTGGGTTTCTCACTACTTTTTGGCTATGGATCTTGCTAGTGGGTATTGGAAAATTAATTGTCACCAGAGGATTATGAAAAATGTGACCTAATTTCAAGTGAAGGACTATTCAAGCCCACTCAAATGCCGCAGGGGTTAGGTTTTGCCCCTGCTACTTCCAACGCGTCATGGACGGACTTTTAGGTGACTTGAAATTTTTGTGTGTGCTAGTTGATCTTGACAATATTACCATTTTTGAGAACTTTTACCGTGCATAGATCATATAAGGCAAATTTTCAAGTAGTTATAACAAGCCTCGTTAAAACTAAAGCCATAAAATGCTTTTTTTAGAGCGAGATGGATTTTTGGGCCATAAGGTCAGTAAAGCTAGAATATCCCCAATAGATGACAAGGTCTTGGCCATTGCTAAGATAACCCCCTAGATCCCTACAAGACGTGCAGGTTTTTGGGGGATGGTGGGATATTATCGCCAATTTATTACACATTTTGCTGATACCTTTAGGTTTCTGGTATATTTATTGAAGAAGGCTATTCCTTACAATGGAAAGAAGAGCAACAGCAGGCCTTTGACATATTATGCACAGCTTTTTCCCATTTACCAGTACCTAAACATAACCCAACTTTGATTAACCTTTTCTACTTTTTAGTGATGCTGTAATATAGCTATCAGAGCTATATTATCTCAGTACAATGAAAACTTAGTGGACCATCACATCACCTACTATAGCAAGATCTAATTAAATCTGAACGCAACTATAGCATTACAGAACGTGAATAATTTGCAGTACTATTGGCTATTAAGTATTTTTGACCCTATTTAATGGGAATGATTTTTTCAATAATAGTCAGTCTTCTTTAAGATGGCTACAACATATGAAGGATCCTGATGGGAGAATAGCTGATGGGCATTAAATATTCAAAATTACAATTTTTTATATTCATTGACAGGAACTCATTTACCAAAATGAGGATTGCTTATTTAGGTTCTTCATATTAACTCTAACTGACCCTGAGAAGGATCAACTCAATGACCTCATAAACACAAACGCAATTATGAAAAGAAGCATTTTAGACCCTTCAAAAAGAATTTCAAAAAATTGGCAAATCTTCAGGATAAAAAAGGCAAACTGTAAAAGCTTGTATCTCAATTATGGTTATCCTACATAAGCCTTTGGTGAGAACCAAAATCATTTTGGGGAGACATCTACAAGTTAGCCACATAGGAATTCATAAAACCTGCCAGTGGCTCAAGACTTAATGTTACTGGGAAGGAATGTTTGTTTTGATCCAAGTTGCATTAATTCTCTGCTTGGTATGTAAAAATCAAGAGGGACCTAATCCCTAATCTCAACATCCAATGGTTCCACACTGTGAACCCTTCCATAATATTAGTATTCATGTTGTGGGACCCCTCTATCAAGCCTCCAATTATCATTGTTTTCTCCTCTTAGCTGTTAATCACTTAACTAAGTGGATTGAAGTGATATCTCTACCATCTAATTCAGCAAAAGCAACACCATGTTTTTATATAATTGGATTATCACCTAGAATAGGTGCCCTAGAATGATTCTCTCTGATAAGGGGAAAAATTTCTGACTGTCACTGGAGAATGATTTAGCCAAACTGATGGAATCCACTCAGGTATTTTTCACACCCTACCATCCAGTAAACGATGGAATGTTAGAGAGGGCTAATGGTACTTTAACTGCAACTCTCCAGAAGATGGCCATAACTGACCCTTTCATTGGCCCCAATATTTGATGTGTGCAATTCTGGCCCATCAAATAAGCTATCATCAAATAATTAAGACGCCGCCCTTCCAAGAGTTGTATGGAAGAAGTAACCAGATTCTTTCTAAAGTGCAGGCCATGCTTGACAAGCTCCCCTGAAGCCCATGAAGTCACTATGAAAAGTATTGAAAGAAATATCAGACTTCAGGCTCTGGCTTACAAAAACTTTTCTACCACCACTAAAATAGAAACTAGTCGGTTTAATGACATGCAAGAACCTCTGCACACCTTCCAACAGGGTGATCTAGCCCTTTTTTACCATAATTGGCCTGGAGGTTATAATAAGATTGAGCACTGACTGGTTGAGTCCCTACAAGTTATTTGTATGTGATATAAAGAACGCTCAATTGTAGAAGTCACATAGGGCACTATGGTGAACTGGGTACACAATCACTTTCTCCAGCTGTTTTCCCCCCTGAGCAATATCTAAATTAAGTGGCGTTGTCAAGATTCCTGCCCAAATCAGAGATTTGCATGAGTCAGATGACAGGAATAAAATATAATCCAATAAAATAGATGAAACCAATATTAAGGATATTCTCCATTAAAGTACAAGGCTTCTCAATACAGGAGATAAACCATGTTAAAATTTGGGCGCTGGATTGTTTCTCACTTCTGGCCCTAGATTTCAACTGCACAGATTTGTGGATATTTTCATTGATTAATAATATGAACCGAGGCAATAATATTATGAAGACTATTATTTTGATTTTATTGCCCAAAAGCCACGTTGAGTGAAAAGTCCAACGCTAAACTGGTGCTTCTTCTTCTTGAAGATATTCTGGTACTGGTAGGGAACACTTTCCCTATCCTCTTTTTGCAGAGCCAAGCGGAGACTTGATAAAACCAACCTAAGGATGTCTGATCCTTGCACTTTTATCTTAAAAGTAATGTTAAACAATTAATGTATAAAAACTTAGTTAATATCAAGTTTTAATCTGCTTTTATTAGGAAATAATTTGGGATTTTTATATAAAGAATTGGCACACAGCTTTTCAGCTGTCTGCCGGGAATTATTTTGCTCCTATACTGCTTTGACCCTCAAGTGTTAGGCACCAAATCTCATTGGGTATAGTTGCCTTAAGTTTCTTATGCAGCGTAATCCTCAGCTGTTAGGTGACCAAACAATTGGTATCAGGGACTTGAAACCAATCTTTTTGGCCAATGATGATCCTACTCTCTACCTATGGCATCTGAACACTTTGGTAGTTTCTGATGACTCTTTATTCATTCCCCTCTGAACAATTCATTATAATTTGACTATTGGGTGTTGCTCCTAAATCAAGTTATTGCTTAACTTCGTCAGGGATGATTGCTAATGATAATTCATCAGTCAGCAATCTCTTCCAAGATATTAAATGATTTACTGCAATAATTTGACTGTTGGGTGTTATTCCCTCATTGAATTCATACTTAATATCATCAGGGATGATGCCCAATGATAATCTCATCAGTCAGCCACTGTTGTAAATACTGTACAATTATAACTTAATCATCAATTTATTAATCAGTTAAAAAGTTGGATTATGTGATCATCTCAAATTCCAACATATCCTCCCTCTTGACCAGATTATCCAACGGAAGAAAGAACCATCAGGGATGGAAGCCGCCTTAGTTTGAGCTCATATTTGGTTTTCATATCTCTATGTCCTCATTGGAGTGCAGCTCTGTCAGAACTCAACGCCCATATGCTTTTCTCAGTTTTTAATGAATTCTTATCCTTTGTTAATACCCGTTGTCACCTCTTCTCAAGCGCAGTTCTCATGACATCATGCTGTAGCAGTCCCATATTCGCATCCTTGCTAAAAGATCAACTGGTACACCTGTAAAAACCCCAGAATGGGTCTCATTAGCACCTTGACACCTGTACTAACCCCAAAATGAGTTTTAACATCTCATTGATAGGGACTATTCTGGCAGATCTAGTTTTAGCCCATCCTGATCCTGCCAACCGCTTAGGACTTGTGCCCATTATTTTTCCTTCCTCCATACTCAGTAGGTGGGAATATCACTAGATGCATCACTTCTCAAAGAAATATTTTGATTTTTCTAATATAATTTTTAGTTTTTATATTTTTATGCATATTTTTATCTTTTTTTATCTTTTTATTTGCATTTTAATTCTTAAGTACACTACTTTAAGTATTTTGTGTGGACTCTATTGACTATGTGACTATCATTAATATTTGAATGTATAGGCTTTATTTGCCAACTTGGTGATAACTTTGAATGATCTCATCCATCAACGTCCAATTCAATTTTTCCTTTTTTGATTTTTTCTCCATCATTATTTGTTGAATTAAACATTAAGATTAACTCTGCAAATAGAACTGTACATGATCCCCTATGCACACAAGTTAATTTGATACATTTTCTCTATCCAATTTGTCAGGATCTGATCTTATTTCTTGTCAATGGATACATTTTTCTCTATCCAAATTTATATAGACCTGATCCTATTTATTGGCATTAATTGCCTACTCAAAAGTTTGATTAATTTCACCAATAAATCTGTAAATGATCCACTACTCACACAGATTAATTTGGAAACATTTTTCTTTGCTAAATTTGTCTAGATCTGGTCATATTTTTTGGCATTCCTTGCCTTTTTTATTAATTGACTAATTTAAGATCAACTGACTTCATCCACTAATCTCTGGATTAATCACCTTTCATTTTGATCTCATCTAACGCCTTGGGAATTCTCATGGCTGACCCAGTTGCAACCCAAGCTGGTCCTGCCAATGCCTTTATTTTAAGTAGATATCTGGAAGAACAGGTTACCTTGCAGTGATAAATAGTTCCACATCTAGACTTTAAGGCCTTTTCCCAAATTTTGTGCAGTTTCATCCTCCTCTTGAGGGATCACAACATTAACAATCTTCATATTTCTTCTGCCAATTATGGGTGGCAAATTTTCCCATCATTCCATTTTTCCAATAGTGGCTAGTTGATTTATCCTTCCACTTAGATCCATTGGTGTTTTTCCCCATTATAAATTGATTCTGCTGATTAACGACTTTTTTAACATTCTCTAAAGCTATATCTTCTAATTCCACCATAGTTTGATTATCCTCAGTTGGAATTTTGTCATAAAATTGATTGGGTGTATCAAAAGTTGCTCCCAACATCTTCAGATAGTCCACCATCTGTGAGGTCGTTATTTCAGTTACTAGTGCTTCTGCTATAATCTGATGCAATTTGCAGTAAGGCCAAAGTGCCACCTGCATGGCTATGCATGCATCAAAGTCAGTAAACACTTTTGCCCCTGCCAAAATCTGGGATTTTTGGTAAAAACTGATGTGTAAAACTAGCCAGGGTCTCATTCTTGTGGACTTGTATACCCACAAATTCTTGTATACAATTTGCCATCCAAATAGAGCTTCCAAACTCCAACATAATTGCTGCTTTTGCTTTCACATATGAACAGTTGTCCCATTAAGGTGGGGTAGCACCAGATTCTGGAAATCATTGCTAAAACAGTTTATTTTGGTCAACGCTTTCTGATGGTATGCATAACCAAACATGGTCATTTCAAATAGGTGGAAAAACGCTGGGGCATTATTTTGGTGGAAGGTGTACACTTTGGTGTAATTTAAAATTTCTCAGTTACTCCACTCATAAAAAGATCCTTGCCCAGCTACTTAAGAAGCCATAGGAGTGTCTTTGGGATCTATTTCTGACATACCAGCGAATGGTTTGGGCATATTTTGAGGTGGAGAGATCTTTCCAATTGGAGTTTCACATGCTTTTTCATCAGCTTCATTCACCTCAAATTGCTCACAATAACATTTGTGTTTTCCAATTCCTCAATATGCTTTGTCATTTTTGCCATCTCCTCATGAAACCTCCAGATGTGTTCTCAATCCACTTTCCATTCAAATTTTTTGGAATAAAATTTCTTTAACAAGTTTTCTTCATTCTTCTTCAAAGAGGCAACTTTTCCACACAGGTCATTATTCACTGTTCCTGATTGTTTGAGAATTTCTTTCGCCTTGATCACATGCTCCTCTAAAGTACTAACATCAACTTGAGATGCCAAATTAAGAAAGTTTTGATTGATGGCCTGTAGTTCTGCCTGAAGTTTCTGAAGCTCTTCCTTATAAAGACATTGTTATTTAAATTAGCTTTTGACAACTCAACTACCCCCTGTAGTGAGCACCAAAGTTAAAATCTGGGCACTGGATAGTTGCTCGCCTCTGATCCTAGATTTCAACTGCACAGATTTGTGGATACTTGCGTTGATTAGTAATATGAACTGGGGCAATAATAGTATGAAGACTATTATTTTGGTTGATTTCTAAAAGCCACGTTGAGCGAAAAGTCCAACGCTAAATTGGTGCTTCTTTCTCTTGAAGGTATTCTGGTGCTGGTATGGAACACTTTCCCTACTATCTTTTAGCAGAGAAAAGCAGAGACATGATAAAACCAACCTAAGGATGTCTGATCCTTGCACTTTTATCTTAAAAGTAATGTTAAACAATTAATGTATAACAACTTAGTTAATATTAAGATTTAATCTGCTTTCATTAGGAATAATTGGGGGTTTTTATAGTTAGAATTGGCACAAAACTTTTCAGCTGTCTGCTGGAAATTATTTTTGCTCCTATTTTGGTTTGACCCTCAAGTGTTAGGCACCAAATCTTATTAGGTACCGTTGCCTTGAGTTTCTTATGCAGCGTAATCCTCAGCTATTTGGCGACCAAACAATTGGTATTAGGGACTCAAAACCAATTGTTTTGGCCAACGTCAATCCTACTCCCTACCTATGGCGTTTGAACGCTTTGGTAGTTTCTGATGACTCCCCGTTCATTCCACTCTGAATGATTCTCTATAAATCTGACTATTGGGTTTTCTCCCATATCAAACATTGCTTAGTTTCATTGGGATGATTGCCAATGTTGATTCATCTGTCAACAACCTCTTCCAAGATATTAAATGATTTACTGCAATAAATTGACTGTCAGGTGTTATTTCCTTATTGAATTTATATATAATATCATTGGGGATGATGACTGATGATAATCCCATCAGTTGGCCACTGTTATAAATAATGTACAATTATAACTTAATTGTCATTTTATTAATTGGTTAAAAGGTTGGATTATAAAGGGTGGTTAACCAAGTGGGTAAAACTGCTTCCACCCCTAGTGCAGGCCTTGAGTTCAAAACTGTACTGGTCAGAAAACATTCTCAGTGTGGTATATTTTTCCCAAGGTCGACCCACCTTGAATTATTTTATTTTATTTTTAATTTTTAAGGGTTGGATTATGTGGCCATCTCAAATTCCAACAAACCTTAACTGGAGTGATTGAATAGTACTTACCCAAAACTCCTTAATATTATTGTTAAAACCTAATTTTGTGGTAACCAAATCTTATCTGATAAAATGAACAACCTGCCACAAATTCCCAATTAATGAATGAGTTTAGATCTTAGCTTGGAACGCTTGGAGTTTTACTGAGAAAACTCCCTTTCTTCCATATAATCTTGTTCTAAGCAACTAAACTTTACTTTATTTTTGCCATTTAAGTTAAATTAGCCTACCTCTATCTATTTAGGGATGAAGAAATAAGTAGTATTTAACACTAAAGGTACTTTACTCTGTAAAAAACTTTCCAGCGTAGAAGAAACTTATAATCTAGCACCATGGAACTTTAGGTTCCTGGCCTAAAAAAATAAGGACAAGTGGTCTAAATCCCTTAATCCTTACACTGACTTTGCTATTAGTTGTCAGAAATTTATGGCTAGATGACGTAAGCACGTAATCCAGGTGTGAACCTGTCTGCAGTGCCCCACTGGAATCATTAGACTACCTTGTTAGCGGGTTCATCGTCCTATTTGCCAATTATAAGGCACATCCTCAACTCAACCAGGTACTCTAGCATATCCTCAGCCTTGCAGTTGGGCTGATCACTTGTTGGGAATGTATTCCAGCTTGCATTTGTCCAAAAGTTCAGGTATCCTGATATGAACATGGTTGCATCAGTTTTCACCTCCAATAAAAATTGTAAAAATAGGAAGTTTTCATGAGGCATTGGTGAGGAGTACACCGCAACCACTCAAAGGCTTTATTGGTTTTTTTAGCACTAGGTGGTCCCAAGCTAAAAGGGGGATACACCAATCTAAGGCTTTATTGGCTTTCATATTTGTGAAAGTTGCTGTTAAGATCTGTCCAGCGTGAGTCTTCTCCATAGATAATAGTGTAAATTCTTGTTCAGCGCAACAATAGCCAGATGATCCATTTAAAGGGCTTGACATTTGATCTGAAGGGGCTATGGATGGCTTCTTGTATCTTGGTTTGAGCTTGGCACCATCTTTTTTATGTGCTTGCTTGTGTCTCTGATACTAAAATTAGATATATTATACTATTTTATTTTAAAAGGTGAATTTTCCTCTTCCTAACTTGAATGCTCGCTATCCCCCTAGAATTTGTTATCACTATACTCATTCTCAGTTGCCTGACCCATTTGTATGAGGATGGTTACGGTTGTCCGGGTTATGTAAGAAATTGTGAACTGATGTAGGTGTTTTGGTGGCCGTAGTCACCAATGGTGAGCACATTATAGTTGGCGCTTTGTGAGGTCAGTTGGTGGGCACAGTTACCTTATTGTCAAACATTTTGTGTATTGGAAATTCAGTGCTTATCCCTGTCTCCATATTTGTTGATAATGGGGATGGTTTAGTACCAGCTTGGGGGGTGTCTTCGCCCCTTCAGACTGGATGAAAATATCTGCAACGCTCACTAATCCATTGTTAGGCCTGCTATTGGTTTTGTCAGTGAAAAGGGTCTTTTTGCTGTGGTGTGTTTGGCCAGCTTTATTGGTTTGGAAGATTCAGAGAATGATTGGGTTTCAGCACTTATTTTACTTTTCAACAATTTGAGTGCTGATTTATTACCTGAATTTGGATTATAAGGCTTAGGGGAAAAATTTATTCTATCCAGTGATGAGTGACCCTTCTTAGGCAATTTATAGGGCTGGCTTTCTGCCAGTGCTGTTCCTCTTGAACCGTCCATTCCGCTTGAGACAGGCGAGGCACAACTAGGTTAGGACATGTTCCCTCATACATCTTATAAGCCTCAGGATTAGGGTTTATAAAGAGTTTGACATCCAATTCAGATTCCTGGCAGCCTCCCACTCTCATGCTTCCTTATGAGCGAGATCTAGCTCCTATTGCTGGCGCTTCATATCCGTGAACTCCATAAGGCTGCATGGTATCCACTCCTTGGCTTTGGGGTGGAGGAAAGTTTTTGTCCTGAATTCTGTGACTCCACTAACAGGGACATAGTTGTATTTACAAGGGGGTTTTCACGACTTGTGGTGACACTGGTCATCATGTGGCCAGTTTGATAGTAGAACTGGAACACCTGCTTTGCATCTTCTTATTCCACATAGATGTTTTGTATGAGACTGGGCAGGCGTTTGAATCTGAGCAAGGCAATTTTATTTGACTTCATCCAGGGAGCTAGCTCATAGAGCACTTCAGCAGTCAAAGGGCAAAGGCACTTAGCAAATTAATTGCTGCATGCCTGCTTAAATTCCCAAAATTCCCCATAGTACAAGAGGCTAGTCTGTATTACTTCATGTACTCATTCTATTTCATGATCCTTTGGTAGATTCTGAAAAGTGACCAACTGGGCAGTCTGGTTTACATAATGGGTCAGTTCCATTTGCAGGTATACACCTTTGTATTTGATACTGGCCTCAAGGAGCTTCTTCCAGTCAAGCTCACCTGAGGTTGTGATATCGATTTACACACTTTCAGGTTCCCAGTGGTGGCCAAAGTCCTAACTGTCAAGTCCTCATTGAGCTCAAGTAGATCAACATTGTCAACTCAGACCACTCTTCCTTAATAACCGGCTGCAAGTGGATTCAGGTTTCGTCTTTCTGGTATGATTTGGGTGTCTGGAGATTTATAAAGCCTCCACTGATAAGTGGGCGGATGTAATTGATGTGGCTTCTGGCCATATTCCATGAGTTCTAGTCAGTTTGGGACGTTGTGGCACTGTATAACTTGGTATTTTGGGTGGGTTTTGGTGCGTCAACAGGGGTTTTACCCTTATAATCCAACTGAGCAATTTGTCAAGGCTAAACCCCCAGCTTAAGAATGTTTTAAGTTGGCATATTTTAATACTACAACGATTGGTTCATGGCCAACTTCACTCTGATTTCCAAGTGTTGCCAGCCAAGGGCGTCAGCCAACAAGAGCTTAACCGGTACCAAAGGAGGGCGGCTTCAGGCCCACATTTTGGATGTAGTTAATGCTGAAGAGCTTCCAGTACGATCATGTTGCGCTGGAATCAGTCCCTCAACATGATGTTGTTACAACCACCATCAGTGAATATTCTCACCATGGCAGAAGGTACTTCCGCCCCACTCCACTGGAATGCATCTAAGGGAGAAAAGCTTTAAGCGGCATATGAGGCAGCAAATTGATGGCTATAGGAACAGATTTTTATTAATAAATGGTTTCAATGCAAATTCTTGCTTTGATCCACTTGCATCTGGGGTCAGGAGTTATAACCCCCTTTATCTGCGCTGCTGTTTGTGGAAGACTTTGTGTTCCATATACAGTTGAGCGTATTTGGGGGTGAACCCTGCAGCATCCCAGTTGGTCACCTTGGCAAGGGTGGTGAAATCTCGTCAGATTTCTCATTTTAAAAATGGGGAATGCGCAGCCACAGAGAGTTTTGTGATTGGCTTTGTTACCCCAGGTATGCCCATTTTCAAACCTGCTTGATACTGGCACCTGTGCAGAACCAGTATATCATTTCTGATGGGGTAACACATTAATGAACTAGTTAAATGCCTTTTCCAGCAACCAATCCTGGAAAAACCAATATGGAAATTCTGGTTGACCACATTAACCATCTCACTTTCATATTAAGCATTTAAAAGTTTGTTAATAAACAATGTATTGTTTGGTGATTGCTACTGACTAAATTATTAGTCCTTATTAACCAAAGGATATTGTGAAAATTTATTGTTCTTGGGGTTATTATTCCGCAAACAACCTAATAAAGTTATTACTGCACAAGTTCAGTTTAATGTGAAATTCATCCACATTGTATAGTATATTATATTATTGGTTTATAATAGTATGACAACTATTATCCGTAGTTGAGTGGTTTTATTATATCTCAGACCAACCCTTGGCCAGAAATCCCACTTGATATACTTGAGATTTCTTTAGCTAGGGATTCATTCCCTCGTTTTTTCCAACCCAATCTTCACTGAGATTCCCTGGTGACAGTCTCTTCAGTCCAACACACAGTTGGCAGCAATCCCCAATTGTTTCTCCTTCTTCTCTAGATCCCCGCTCAGATCTTTACACTTTTCCTTAAGAGTCTCCCAATTATCGCACACAGCAATAATATTTTGAGAAGAATAGAACAATTTAAGGTGATAAGTTTACTCTTAAACTAAATACTGGATGAAAACTATAGAAATATATAACTCTGTTATAAACTCTAGGTTTTTTCTATAACCTCTGGGTTTTTTAATATGAGTGAATTCTAGGGAATTTATAATGGGGATTCAGTTGTATAACCCTCAGTTGACACCTCTTCAATGAAACAGGAAATGTTGCTGTTGAATGTCAGATATTCTCCTTCTCAACTTCTGAGAAAGAATGTTGGAGTCTGATCTTTGAATAAAATTGTGGCTATCAATGATATGAATACCAACAGCAAAAAGACCTTGGTGGATTCTTGGTGGAATCCTATCCATTGGAACAATATGATCTATACCCAAAATTGGCATAATATGGTAAGTACTGAAAATAGGATTGCTCTGAACTTTTGGCCAAATTTGAGGTGTTCAATATCGCACGGATCTGAACCCTCCTGAAGAAGATTTTACCCAAATGATTGTGAGAATTAACCAATCATTACCACTCAGATCTGAACCCTCCTGAAGTGAGAAGATTTTACCCGTTGTGATTTGGCATGAATTAACCAATCATTACCACTCAGATCTGAACCCTCCCAAAGTGAGAAGATTTTACCCACTGGTGATTGGATACAATTTATCAAATCCTTACCACACGGGTCAGTTTTGCCACAAAAATATTTATCCTCAATCTGATAGGCCAAAAGCCTATATTTCCTAATTTAGATGACTCAGCTTTATATATTTTAGCCTCAAATGCCCATGATCTCAAAATTTGAACTAGTTTAAATAGGAACTACTAGTATTGAGAAAAGGGCCTTTCTCTAGTTTGCCTTAGAAAAAATAAAACTAAAAAGTAAAATCTTAGTTTTATTAAGAGTTTGTTATTTATTTTAAATATTCCATTGTGGAAATCCAGCGGCACATAGCACCAGCGAGCATAGTTTCTTGCTGGATTTTGACAATTTGGTGCTCACTACAGGGGCACGCCTGTGCACTAAACCATAGTTATTAACATGGAGGCTGTAAACGTGAGCAGCTCTTCTGGTTCTTCTTCAACTGAATCACGATTAGTTGCTCTTGAGAAGCAACTAGCCAGCTCTTTCTCCCGTCTCAAAAAGATAGAGCAACGGCTGTTCAAATTACCCATAAAGGACAGATACATACATCCCAGGTGAAGGGAGCATTGCTTCCTTTTTGTACGTTTATGAAGCTGCGATGGATGGCGCCACTGATAAACATAAAGTTCAGTATATTCTTCCTTGTTTAAGCCGCAAAGCCCAAGAGTTGATCGTCCCTCACCTGGATCCTCAGCACACCTGGCCAGATGTTAAGAAGGCCCTCTTGGCTGAATTCAGATCCAAGCAGAGCTTACACAGGGAAAAACAGGCTTTTATGCGCCTTACCATGTATGAGGGTGAAACCCTCTTTAGTTTTGCTGAGCGGTTCTATCTCACTGCTCAAAGGTTGGCTACGTCTAACCTGCTTACCCTGGATGATGCTATCGCCGCCATATTAACAGGGTTAGCTTCACAACCCTCTCTCGCCAGGCATATCATATCAGTGAAATGCCACTTCACAACTTTCCGTGATATAAAAGAGGCTTTGTTAGACGTCGCCCATATTCCTTTAGGTGAGCTGCAGCCTATTGAACCGTTGGAGGTGAGGCCACCTGTGCCTATTCTCCCTGCAAAACCTGCTGCTTTGGTGCGACTTAAACTGGACATCCCTCATTCATGCAAAGCGGAGATCCCTACTGTGGTTTCCCCTTCAGCTCAGCCAATAGGTGCGCGCTCTAAGGGTATATCCTCCAGAACTACTGGGGTTGTGAAAATGCCGGTTAAAGCGAAGCTAATTACCCCACCTCTCGTGGCTGTCTCCCCCACTTCAATTGCAACCTTTGCCCATGGTTGAGAATACCCCTGAGGCTGACTCTGAGGGGGTTACGATGACGTTGGGTACTACTTGTTGGGAGCTCCCGCAGAAGTGGAGGTCCCTGATCACCTAAATGCAGAAGGAGTAGATGAAACCACCATACCTGAGGATACTTACCTCCGCCAAGTTATAGGTTGTATGGAAACTATTGACACAGCCAGCGACGCTGATCAGCTCCTATTGAGCTTAATTCGCCCTTTACAGAGAGGGCATACCATGCAGTCTATTCTGGAGACTCACCCTGAGACTGCACACAAATTAACCTCCACTTTTCATCTCAAGGAGGTCTTAGCGCTGTCAGCCAACTTTGGAAGCACACTTACCAAGGTTGAAGTAGTTGTTCACAAAGTCTGGGTGATGGCTATCTTGGATACAGGTTCCCCAGTGAATGTAATCTCATCACGGCTGATGAAAAAGATTAAACTGATGCCTGACCTGGATTATGCCAAGGAGTTTGGAACTGCAGGGCCCAAACAATACCCGCGCCCTTGGCGCTTACTCCTCTCTTCCCATTTTCATTGGGAAGCTTATCCTATCAGCCCCCGCTGTGGCCTTAGATAATAACTCCTATGATATGCTCATAGGTACCCAGTTTATGATCGAGTATGAAGGCATCATCAACATGAAGCAAGGGTTCCTATCTTTGATGAACTACGAAAGTTCCGTTAGTCTTATCCAACAAAGAACTCATCAAGAATGACTACACCTGCCTGGTTGAATACCCTTTTTCCGCTTTGCCTTTACATTATGTCACCTCTGGGCGCAACACTAAGAAATTGCCCAATTCAGTGGAGGCTAGCGATGGTATCCCATTTTGTGCGGCAGATGAGGTGGTGATTAAGCTGGGTGAACAACGAGTGATTGACACGAAAATCACGCTCCAAATCCCACGCCACTGTTTGTTGCACCTCATAAGTGTTGAGGGCCTTAGTCCTTTGGAGCCTCGTGTATTACCTGGGCTACTAGACCCCGCCTATCAGCGACCTATTACTCTACTGTTGGGAAACCTCACTGCAAAGGACATGATCATATGGAAACACCAAGAGGTTGGCCGAGGATTTTTAATCCCTGTGGAGGATGTTGAACAGATCCACTCCATCGGCTCAATGGCAGATTTGGGCCTGCCAACGGACAACCTGGTGTGTACCTTACCAAACGTCCATATCTCGAATGAGTTAACCCCAACTGAGCTAGAGAAAGTTCATAATCTTCTTGATGACTATAGCGACATATTCTCCAAGTCAGCTCACGACTATGGCCATATGAAGGGCTGGTGCCACTCCATGGATGTAGGTGATGCCCATCCCATTTGGTCAAAACCATATCGCAAGTCAAAGGTGGAGGAACAGCATATGAGGATGGAACTCACACAGTTATTGGATGCGGGGTTACTAGTTCCCTCTCAAAGCCCTTGGTCTTCCCCACTGTTGTTAATTAAGAAGAAAGATGGAGGTCACCAGGTAGTCATGGACTACCGCAAGCTAAATAACCTCACAAAGAAGGATAGCTATCCTATCCCTCACATCGATGATGCCCTGGCCCAACTATCCAGCTCAAATTTCTTTTCAGCCATGGACTTGGCCAGTGGCTATTGGCAAATGGACCTTTCTCCACAGGACCAGGAGAAATGCGCTTTGATATGCAGTGAAGGCCTTTTCCAACCCACGCGATTACCCCAAGGGTTGTGCAACGCACCTGCCTCTTTCCAGCGTGCGATGGATCACATCTTGCAAGACTTAAAGCTAACCTGCGTTATCATTTATCTTGACGATATTACTGTGTTCTCAAAAACCTTCAAAGACCACCTGGATCACTTGAAGGAGGTGTTTGGAAGGCTACGTAAGTCAAATATCAAGTTGAAACCATCAAAGTGCACTTTCTTTCAGCGAAAATTGGATTTCCTTGGCCACACCATTTTGCAAAACGGAATCCAACCACTACAGAACAAGGTCGAAGCCATTGCAAATATGCCTCCCCCTAAGAATTTGCGGGATATACAGGTGTTTCTGGGGATGATGGGGTATTACCATCAGTTCATCCCTAAGTTCTCACAACTCAGTGAGCCCCTTGTTCGCTTACTGAAGAAGAATATCCCCTTCCAATGGGGCGCTGAACAAAAAGCCGCTTTTGAGACCCTGAAGCAGCTACTACAACGACGCCCTATCCTATGGCACCCAGATTACAAAAAACCCTTTATCCTGTTTACAGATGCCTCAGACTACGCCGTTGGGGCCATCTTAGGCCAATTAGATGAAAATGGTATTGATCATCCGGTATCATATTTCAGTAAGATGCTTTCAAAGCCTGAACGCAACTACAGTGTAACCAAAAAGGAGTGCCTGGCTGTTCTGTTGGCTGTAAAGCACTACCGCCCTTTCCTCTATGGAACCACCTTTACTGTAGTTACTGACCACGCTTCATTGAAGTGGCTACAAAATATGAAGGACCCTACTGGGCGGTTAGCTCGCTGGGCTCTAAAGCTCCAGCCTTATGATATGCAAATTGAACATTGTGCCAGAACTCGTCATATGAATGTGGATGGGTTGTCTTGACTGCCAATCCTCCACTTGGATAATAGCGAGGCAGAAAGGTTGCATGATCTATTAATGACTCCCAATGAATGGGAGGATGAAGATGATCCAGTTCAGAAGATGTTAGCCCGCCACTCGCGCAACACCAAAGTGGAAAATGGGAAGTTGTATAAGCAGGTGGAGGAGAAGTGGTTGCCTTACCTCTGGCCCTCAGAACGCGTACCTGCCATCCTCGAAGCTCACTCCATTTTAGGCCATGGAGGGGCAAAGAAAACTTATGAGTGGCTTAAGGATCGATACTATTGGGATGGAATGATGGACGCTATAGTTGATGTCTTGGAAGCCTGCCTTACGTGCAAGAAACAATCTGGTTTCAAGACTAGATACCAGTATCAACCAACTACCCCGCAACAACCTTTTCACACTATTAGTTTGGATGTTGTAGGTCCCCTTCCACAGTCTACCAGTGGCAACCGTTTTATCCTAGTAGCCATCAACCACTTCACTAAGTGGGTTGAAGCTGTGGCGCTTCCTGCCCAAACAGCCAAGGCAACTGCCACTTTCATACACCAACACTTTTTGCTCAGCATGGCTGTCCCCAAGTACTACTCTGTGACAATGGCAAGAATTTTACCTCCAGAGTAGTCAAACTCCTGGCTACCTCCATGGGAGCCCAACAACTCTTTTCAGCTCCGTACAATCCATCTACCAATGGGGCAGTGGAAAGAGCCAATGGAACCTTAGTTTCCATCCTCCGCAAAATGGCCTCTTCTGATCCACTTCACTGGGATCAATTCTTACCCAGTGCCCTTATGGCCTACCAGATTAGCTATCACCGGATTCTGAAAATGTCCCCTTTCCGAGTTTTGTATGGCAGGGAACCAGGCATACCTGCCCTTCTGGCTAAAGATTCTTCTCTAAAGGAGAGGAGCCTGAGAAAGCCATGCAAAGGTTAGCTAACCAAATTATTCAACTCCAAGCTGAAGCTATGACCAACCTAGCAAAAACAGTGACTAAAGAAGGGCAGGCTGCCAATGAGCTCCGCACCCCCTTCCTACATTTCAAGTGGCTGATAAGGTGTTATACTACCATAACTGCATCACCCCAAGAAGCGGTAAGCTTGGTTCAATTTGGGAGGGACCTTTCTCCATCAACTACAAAAGAGGCAATGAATACTCCATCAAATCATTAGCCACAGGAGTTACTATAAACTGGGTACATGGCCATTTCCTACAATCCTACACTCCTCCCAACATTCTTGAGGGGGGCAATGTTGGATATTCTCCTTCTCAACTTCTGAGAAAGAATGTTGGAGTCTGATCTTTGAATAAAATTGTGGCTATCAATGATATGAATACCAACAGCAAAAAGACCTTGGTGGATTCTCAGTGGAATCCTATCCATCAGAACAATACAATCTATACCCAAAATTGGCATAATATGGTAAGTACTGAAAATAGGATTGCTCTGAATTTTTGGCTGAATTTGAGGTGTTCAATATCGCACAGATCTGAACCCTCCCAAAGTGAGAAGATTTTACCCATTGATGATTGGGTGCAAATTAACCAATCATTACCACTCAGATCTGAACCCTCCCAAAGTGAGAAGATTTTACCCACTGGTGATTTGGATACAATTTATCAAATGAGAAGATTTTACCTTATACAATTTATCAAATCCTTACCTCACGGGTCAGTTTTGCCACAAAAATATTTATCCTCGATCTGATAGGCCAAAAGCCTATATTTCCTAATTTAGATGACTCAGCTTTATATATTTTAGCCTCAAATGCCCATGATCTCAAAATTAAAACTAGTTTAAATAGGAACTACTAGTATCGAGAAAAGGGCCTTTCTCTAGTTTGCCTTAGAAAAAAATAAAACTAAAAAGTAAAATCTTAGTTTTATTAAGAGTTTGTTATTTATTTTAAATATTCCATTGTGGAAATCCAGTGGCACATAGCACCAGCGAGCATAGTTTCTTGCTGGATTTTGACAACCTACTCAGAGCGTAGTCCCCATGATCTACTGTTGTGCTGGGCTGATCAATTTACTTGTGACGATATTAGTCCCAGGATTTGAGTTTCCCCCGTCAGGACAATTAAACCCACTGTCATATTCAGGATTCTTGGTATGGAATCCTCAATTTCCTGATTTTCTCCTCATCCTAGACAAGAGACTCTTGCTGTCAATGTTTGTTTCATGGCCCAATTAAGAATACTTATTTATATTTGCTCTGTTATTTCTCTCAATACCTCTTGTCTCAGGTCATTCTTAATACTTCGCTTGGAGAGCTTATCCTATTAATTTTGATAATTATTCCTCTATAATTGAAGCTTAATGAATTGTAGAGTGCATAATGTCGACTTCCATATAAGTCCAACATCCCCTCTCATTTAGCTCATATGTCAAATTCCAAGTCGTGGTACCAGCAGCTTCTGAATAGTTTGTCTGATCAAGATCTTTGGCTCTTCTAGCAGATGAGTCGGGATGCAGGGTGGAACCTCTTCTATGGTCCTTCCAGGACTCATATGCCTAGTCTGGTGCCAGCGGCTAGTCCTTCCATCAAATTACCAGAAACAGTAACCAATTCCTCCAAAACCAAGTTTGCAATTGTTTTGAATAACTCTCAGTCAATTCTTCCTCTGTATTCAATTCCAGAGTTGGATTTTGAAACTCTCCTGGATTCAGCTCCTTTTGCAGATGCACCAACCATCATTGTGGATGCTCCTGAGATTATGACTTTCGCTCTTGATTGCTATTTTCTTGCTAGGTTGGACCTGCTTCCTGAGTTTCTCTTCTGACTCGGACAATACTACAAACCTGCTGTTTTGGCTACCAAGCTCATCATTGGTAACAGTATTCATTTTGAGCTCCACTACGCTGAACTATGGGCCCAAGTCATCAAGGCTTGGTCTCTAGCACTAAACCCCTCAGATCTTGAGAGCATCCTAGATTGAGATATCACTGTTTATACTCTTCACTTTGCTGGCCAAATTCTTCGAAGTTGGTCCACAGAGCTTCCAACCTCTTCCAGGTTTCACCATTCCTTCAGCTTCAGCTTCTGAGAAGCCCATAGTCATCACTTGCAGGATATCATTTGCTCCTTGCACGACTATCTCATCTCTGGCACTTCCCATTGGTATCTTCCACTGATGGCTTTAGTAGGGGGCATGATTCAGCAACCCCATCTAGTATCCCTTGTTTGCTGCCAGCCCATATGTCCAGTGTTCTTGATATAGCCCATCGTCAGACGCTCATTACTAATTTTCTGGCTCTGGTACCATATCAGAATTACTCAGGGTTATTTGCCAACTGCCACTTTTTATAGTGTTGCTTTCCTCCCCACTCCAGGGTTTTGTGATTGGCTTCTTCCAATATTTTAATTTCCCTTCCCCTAGTTGCTTTCTCGCAGGGATCTGCGTCTGCTCAAAGAACTTGGTTTTGTGTAGGCCTAGCCCTCGCTAGCAACCGTTCTCACATCAATTTTGATGGGCTATTCATTCCTACTGCGATCCATCCTCCCTCCCCCAAGAGGTGACATAGGTGGAATCATCCCCATATTGAGGACTATTAATAGAAATAAAAATTGTAAAAATATATTGGATTTTTTTCTATGCGGTTTATGCATTTTTTTCCCAATATCTTTTATCAATCTTTTATATTTTTTCTTCTTTTTCCATGAAACTTGACCTTGTTTCAGTTCAGCGGTCCATCTTTCTTTAAATTTTCCCTTGTAAAAATTTACTTTGGTGGCTGATTATTGGCCGTAAACCCAGTAACCTTATTACTGCACAGGTTCAATTTCCTCATGCACTTCTTTGCGCTGTATAGAATGTATTATTCAATAATAGTATGAAGACTATTATCCGTAGTTGAGTTTAAACTATTATTAGAACCAACGATCTGGCAAGTACTTCAGATTATATACTCTGTAAGTCGTACTCATAGGGATTTGTTTCCTATATTCCTGTCCACCTGATCTTTATTAAGATACCCTGGTACAGTCTCTTTCAGCCCAACACACAGTCAGCAGCTATCCATGATTGTGGTTCCTTTGTCTCTAGATTCCCGCTCAGATCTTTACTCTTCTCTCTGAGAGTCTTCCAATTATTGCCATCTTCAATAATATCCTTGAGATGGAACGACACAATGGAAGCTGATAGTCTAGCCTACACCAAATTGACAACATTACTGTAGATAATAATGTTTTACTAAATGAAGGTTTTTTATTATAGTAAATCCTAGGGAATTATATATTAAGGGAATTCAGCTATCTAACCCTCAGTTGACACCTCTTCAATGAAACGGCAGCTGTTGTTAGTGAATCACCCTTCCTTGTCTTGGCAGCGATGGTCTTCCCCATCCTGGCTAGGATTCTGTCATTGGACATCCTTGAGACCTCAAATGGAAAGAGTCATAAAACGTGTCCCTAGCGTTTTCCTCTTGATCCAAGTGAACAAACCATAATTGGCTAGCGACCTGCTTAGGTAATGGGTCTTATTACCCATTATGGAAGGTCATTCACCAACTGATCGACCCACTAGTTGCAGGCAGCATCACTCATCTTGCAACTCACTATTCATTCCTAATCAGTCAGTGATGAAACCCATCTGATCCCAATCAGTACATCTGCTAGTTAATCACTATCAGATGCCCCTATTTCATCGGCCACTCCACCCAATGAGATCTTAGGTATTCATCCATATTGATCCTCAATAGATATGACCAGGTGAATATCCCAAAATCTCCTGAACGTAGGTCCTCCAAAACTCGGGACAACCAATTTCCTATTCACTTTGCCTTAGGGAATTTTCCCCTAGCGACACCAGGTAATCTAGCAGGCAGGGAATACGGGCAAAAATCCCAACACATCCCCCTCTTGCCTAGATTTCCAGCAAGAAAAGTACTGGGGCATGAGAACACCAATTTGGACACCTGGTCAAATACTTCATTGGTTCAAGCAGAGTACACTCATCAATACTCAACGCTGCTCGAGATAACCTTTGGCATATGGCGTTCTTCCTCTTCCTTCTCACTACCACCTTCTCAGAGCGCAGTCCTCATGACCTTCTGTCATGCTGGGCTGATTGATTTACTCGTGACAATATTAGTCCTGGGATCCAATTTTCCCCATCAGGGTATATGACCCGCTGTCATATTCAGGATTCTTGGTCCGGCGTCCTTGATTTTCTGATTTTCTCCTTGTCCTAGACAGGAGACTCTCGCCATTGATGTTGTTTTGCTGCTTGATTAAGAATACTTATTTCTATTTGCCCTTGTTATTTCGCTTATAACCTCTTGGCTGTAAGTCATTCTTAATTCTTACCTTGGGAAGCTTATCTCATTAAACTCTGAGATTAATTTCCCCAAAATTGGAGCCTAATGGATTGTAGAGTGCACAATGTCGGCTTCCATATAAGTCCAACATCCCCCTCTCATCCAGCTCATATGTCAAATTCTGAATCTCACTACCAGCAGCTATTCAACAGTCTGTCTGATCCAGACCTCCATCTCTTCCAGCAGATGAGTTGGGATGCTTGATGGAACCTCTTCTATGGTCCTTCCAGGACTCATACGCCTAGTCTGGTGCAAGTGGCTAGTCCTTCCATTGAATTACTGGAAATGGTAACTAATCCCTCTAAAACTAGGCTGGCCATCAGTTCAAACAACTCTCGGCCAACTCTTCCCTTGCAGTCAATTCCAAAGTTGGACTTTAAAACCCTCCTGGATTCAAATCCTTTCTCTGATGCTCCAAACATCATTGTAGATGCTCCAGAGATTATGCCGGTCACTCTAGATCATTTGTTCCTGGCTGGGTCAGACTTTCTTCTGAGTTCCTCTTCTGACTCAGTCAATTCTACAAACCTGCTGTACTGGTTTCTGAGCTCTCAATCAGTAACAGCATACTTTTGAGCTTACCTACGCTGAACTCTGGGACCAAGTCACTGAGGCTTTGACATTAGCACTAAATCCCTCTGATCTTGACAACCTTCTGGATCAGGATACTGCTGCTTATGCTCATCGCTTTGTGGGCCAAGTTCTTTGAAGTTGGTCTACAAAGCTTCCAGCCTCGCCAGGCTTCCACCGGTCATTCAGCTTTAGCTTCCATGAAGCCTGTAGTCACCGTTTACAGGATGCAATCCACTCTCTGCACAACTACCTCTTCTCTGGAGCTTCCCATCAGTATCTTACGCTGATGACATTGATAGGGGGCATGATTTGGCAACCCCCATAGAGTATTCCTTCTTTGCTGCTAGCTCACATGTCTAATGTCCTTGATGAAGCCCATTGGCAGGCACTTAAGACAAATCTTCCAGCTCCAGTGTGTATCAGGAAAACTTGGGGTTATTCGCTGATTGCCTCTTTCTTTATTGCTTCTTTCCTCCCCACTCTGAGGTTTCACAATTAGCATCTTCTGACATTTCAATTTTCCTTCCCCTAGTTGCGTTTTCTCAGGGCTCAGCATCCGCTCAACAAACATGGTTTTTTGTAGGTCTCGCCCTTGCAAGCATCCAATTGCATATCAATTTTGACGGGTTGTTTCTTCCTACTGCGATCCATCCTCCCTCCCCCAAGAGTCAACATAGGCAGAATCATCCCCATACTGAGGACAATCAATAAAAATAAAAATTCTAAAAATATTGGTTTTTTTATCTATGCATTTTAAAATCTCTTTTTTTCCAATATTTTTATTGATTTTTTATCTTTATTCTTCTTTTTTCCTATGGGACTTGACCTTGTTTCAGTTCAGAGGTCCATCTTTTCCCCCAAACTGGGTCCTGAGTACTTAAACCTACCAGTTTTCCATGGTTCAGAGGTCCTTTTTTCGGACTTAACCATCTAGATTAGTTCAGAGCTCCTTTTTGGACTTGACCTGATCATCAGGACATGACCAACTTAATGGTTCTATAGTCCTTCAGGAACTCTTTTATTTTTTCCTCAATCCAACGCTTTAGATACTTAGCGTGGACTCAATTTACAACTCTTCCATACAAGAGAAACTTGATGGAGTAAGCATTGGTCGCCATCTTAACGATTACTTTGAATGGACTTGACCACAATGCATCTAATCTGTTTCTTCATCTGAAATCATGCATATCACAATAGGCAACTCTTTCCCCTATTTAATATTTTTATAATGCTGGTCAGTTCTTGTCATCCGTTAATTTCGCTTGTATCCTTTTTTCAAGGTTGTATCAAATGCTTGTGATTGCATATCGATCAGGATACTTGTCAGTAAGTTCAAGTATTGCTCGGTACTCATCCCCAACGTAGGTTCCACTACTAAATATAATATTTGCGGCAACGCATCCTTTCTTCCATATATTAATTAAAATGACGTCTTTTCTCATCGCCATATGATGACTAATGTTGTAGGTGAATGTCACCAAACTCAGGTACATTCCCCATGTTAAAGTTCTCCCTGCAAATAGCTTCCTCAGCGTCTTGGCCAGCGTCCCATTAACCCATTCTACCAGTCCATTCATCTACAGTCGGTATGGTACTTACATGACTCCTCAGATCCCCATTATTTTGTTTAGCCTTGGGATCACATGAGATGTGAAGTTGGTCCCATTGTCACTCAGTAGGACTTGCAGACATCCATGCCAGTATACTAATTAATCCAGGATGAATCTCGCAGTTCTGGTAGCATCTACTTTGGTTAGGGCCTTCATTTTGACCCATCTTGTCAGATGGTCAATAGCAACTATGATGTACTTAACTCCCCCTATACTCATCACCAGCGGTCCCATCACATCGATGGACACTGTGTGCCATGAGAATCAGGGCAGACCAGTCAGTATCCAGTTGAAAATTCTGGTGTGGTTTATGCAGCTGACACTTCACGCAACAAGCCAGATGATCTGTGACATCATAATTAATCGATTCCCAGTAATGATACTGGCGAATATGGTCAGTTGTTTTCCTCAGGCCTCTGTGCCCAAAAACCTTGTGAGCTGCTTATACTATTGCTTCTCTTTCAGATGGTTTTGGGAATAACAGCCGCTTCCCATTGATCATCTTGAATACTTGTCCATCCATAGTCTTGGTGTTTTCCATCGCTTTTCAAAGCGCACCTCGAATTTCTTGAGGCTCATCCCCGATTCTTCCTTCAACCATTCTCTGTAATAGCTCATCCACCTGTGGGTATACCAACTGGACCATGGCAACCGCGATAAGCAATCCGCGTTATGATGAGAAGCCCCCACATGGTGGAATATCTCATAATTGTAAGCCTGAAGCTTAAGTGCCCATTGGGCCAGTCATCCTTCTGGTTCCCTTAGATTGTGCAGCCAATGCAGTGAAGAGTGGTCCATCACCACTTTAAAGTACATTCTATGGATATACACCCAAAGCTGCTTACAGGTGTAAATGACCACAAGGTATTCTCGCTCAGTCACGGTGTAGTTCCTCTCAACGGCTGAGAGTGTCTGGCTCACATATGCCACTGGATGCTCGTCCCCAAGTTTATCTACTTGACTCAGTATGGCGCCAATCTCTGTCAACAAAGCATTGGTTTGAATGATAAACTCCCAATCAAAATTTTGATATTTCAGAATTGGCTAATTTATCAAATACTGGCGTAACTCATTGAGGGAGTCCTTGGCCTCTTCATTCCATATGAATCCTTTTTTCAGATCCTTTAATAAATGAAATAAAGGCTCAGCTATTCAGACGAAGTCCCAAATAATTCTCTATAGTATCCGATCATCCCAAGGAGTACTTGGATGTCTCAGACACTCTTTGGTACAGCCATATGCCTATAGCTGCTATCTTCTGGGTTTGCGGCTGTAATCCATTTGAGTTTATCACAAATCCCAGGTATTCCAACTCTTTCTTGAAGAAGTGGCACTTCCTTGGCTTGATCTTCAGGTTAGCTGCGGACGGTCTATTAAAAACTTCTTCCAAGTGGTTAGGTGGTCAGTAAACGTTCTACTGAACACATTGATATCATCAGATATACCAGGACACATGACAACTTAAGGTCGCTTATTATCGCGTCCATGGCCCTCTGGAACGTTGTGGGCGCAAATCAAAGACCCTGGGGCATCCTCGTCAGCTGGTATAACCCCTGTGCGGTAATAATTGCACATTTTTTTGGTATTCTTCTGGCAAGTCGATCTTCCAGTATTCTGAGATCAGATCCATTGCGGAGAAATACTTTGCTTCTCCTAATTGTTCCAGCACATCATCAATCCTTTGTAGGGGATACAATTCCTTCTTCATTGTTTTGTTCAGCCTCTGGTAGTCAATCACCACCCAGTTCGATCCATCCTTCTTCTTCACAATCAGAATTGGACTTGCCCAGGGACTTTATGACAGAACTAGAAGCCCATGCTTCACTAGTTTGCTGATCTCATCCTCCACTACCGCTTTGGCAGCTTTTGATCTTCATATCATTCTCATCCTTATTGTAGATTTTCCATGGTGTCAACCTTGTGAATTTAATCTCATGTGCATCCTAAATTGTGGTCATTCTGAGCAAACACTTCCCAATATTTCTTAAATAATTTGAGCACCTCTTCCTTCTGGCCTTCTGGAAGATCAGCGAGCTTCTTTCTATCAACTAATAGGTTGATGCTTTTTGCTACCCCAGCCAGTAATCCCATTTCATTGAGAGACCCAAAATTGTGAAATTGACTAAATTCGCCCATCAGGATCAAATAAATAAATGCGATGATCTGATTCCTCTTTTGATCTTCATCAGTTTTTTGATCAAATTCGCCAGGAGAACTCATATTTCTCTATAGCCCAGCATTTTTATCCTGGGATCCACCCATGGCTCCACTCTGGACTTCTTTCAGTGGCTTCCAACCTCTCCATACAACAGCTCCAGAATCTCCAAAGTCAACCCTGTGTTGACTATTATCTGTGATCCAGCCAGTATGGTCCTTTCCTTCTTGATCCTTAATGGAATTCCCCAGTTTTCTAGGATTTCTACCGGCTTCTCTCTTTGCTTCCTACCAACTAATTGGTATCAAATTGGTACAATGCCATCATTGTATATCAGATTAATGAAGTTGTTTCTCCAATTCAATGGAGCTTCACCATCCTTCTGGTATACTAATGGTAACGTCTGACCCAGGATGGTCAATGTATTATCCTCAAAGTTACACTTAAATCTGCACTTCTGAGAAACTCCGTTTCAATCAGGATATCATAGTTTTGGTTCACCAAAACTATCCCTGGCATGGATACCACCAATGACCCAAATTGTAGTGGCAGCACACTATACGCTCCACAAGAAATGGTGGTGTTTGGCCCAGTTGTTCTGTATTTTCTCTTGTGTTCCAATTCCGGGGAGATCTTCATCCTCTTCACCAGCTTGGTTGACACTATTGATGTGCACTCCACTTTCAACAATCGCCCTCACCCTCACTCAATTCACTTAAATATCTATATATGTACACTTGGAGTGTTGTAATATAGTATTTACTGAGTGAATGGCGGCGGTATTAGCTGAATCTAGGGTATGAATAATCTGCACTGATAATTCAGGAGATGATTCCTTTATCACGCTGAGGGGGATCAACAGATTGGCCTCATCTAAACAAATTTCTGATAACTCATCAGGATTCTTGGCAGTCCAAATATTCTCTTCCTGTTGTTGGGTGTATGGCCGGGTAACTTCCTGAATTATCTCAGGGTCAATATTCCTCTCCCTGTCTCTGGTCACGGCATTTACATCCATGTTGACCACTTGCTATAGCTGATCCTGCTCGTCATCTACAAACAGATTGCTAATGTCTATTTCTTTATTCATGATATCAGAAGGAACAGGTTTCTCTGCCGCTCTAGACTGTTCCTTGTCTAGGCAGCGGGTCCTTTCCCTGAATCCTTGGCAGCTGCTGTCTCCTTGGCCTGGACCACGTTAATCTGATCCTTCAGCTTTTTACAGTGTGCGGTGAAATGTCCTTTCCCGCCACACTAAATGCAGACCTTCTCTTTCTTGCTTAACCATCTGAATTCTTCAGGCTTATTTCCCAGCACAGTTTGGTTGGTAGCCTCTTTTGCTCCTTTGTTTCCCTTCATGGGATTCAGATTTAGGACTGGATTAGACTTGAAGCTTCTATTCAGGGCATCAAACGTCACTCCAAAATCTTCAGGTTGTCTACCATTTGTGAGGTAGTTATCTCTGTTGCAAACATGGAAGACATCATTTGATGCAAATCGTGATAGGGCCAAAACAGCCGCTTGCAAAGCGATTCTAGCACCAAAGTCGTCTAACACTTTTGCTCCAGCCAGGATCTGTGACTCCTGATAAATTTGATCTGCAAAGCTAGCAAGAGACTTGTATTTATGGAATTTAATTCCCGTAAATTATTGCTCGCATTTTTTTATGTGGGTTGGACTCCTGAACTCCTTCATTATGGCCGCCTTTGCCTCAGCATATGACCAGCTGTCCCCCTCCAAGTGGGGTAACACTAGGTTCTGGAAGTCGGTGTCCAGGCAGCTCATGACCGTCAACGCCTATTTAAAATCCCCATATCCATTCATAGTCATGTCAAACAGTCGGAAAAACGCTGGGGCATTATCCCAATGGAATTTTGGCAATTTTGGTGTTGCTCTAAATTCCTCCAAGTCATTTTGGGCCAATTCTCTTGGTTTGGCTACTTGGCTAACTTGTGGAGTGACTTAGGGTGTCATCTCCAAAATGGCTTAAAGGCAGGCGGCATATTTCTTGGGGTATTTGACTTCCTAAGTATCATGCAAGGACTTCTCTCTTTGGCATCACTGGTTATATTGGGCTCACAAGCACATCTGTGGGCTTTCAAGTCCTCCACTTCTTTCATCAATTTCTCGATATCTGCACCAAACTTTCTTAAATGAATGTGATCCACTTCTCGCTCTTTTTCAGGAATAGGACCTCTTGAATGAGGTCTCCTTCTTTCTTCTTCAACAAGTTTACTTTGCCAAGTAACTCGTTCCCAATTTGGATACATCTTAACTCCTTCCTCCACCTTGGTGACTCATTCTTCCAAGGCTGCAAACTCCTGATGGTCCGCTGAGTTTAAGGCATTCTGATTCATAGTGGTGATCTTGGTTCACAGCTTGCGCATCTCTTCTTTATACGACATTATACTAGATTCTTTACTTAACTACCCCTGTAGTGAGCACCAATTTGTAAAAAATTACTTTAGTGGGTGATTATTGGCTGTCAACCCAATAACCTTTTTACTGCACAGGTTCAATTTCCTCATGCACTTCTTTGCGTTGTATAGAATGTATTATTCAATAATAGTATGAATACTATTATCTGTAGTTGAGTTTGAACTATTATTAAGCCCAACGCTTTGGCAAGTACTTCTGATTAAATACTCTGTAAGTCATACTCGTAGGGATTTGTTCCCTATATTCCTGTCCACCTGATCTTTGTTAAGATACCCTGGTGACAGTCTCTTTTGGCCCAACACACAGTCAGCAGCTATCCTTGATTGTGGTTCCTTTGTCATTAGATCCCCACTCAGATCTTTACTCTTCTCTCTGAGATTCTTACAATCATTGACTTCTGCAATAATATCTTGAGATGAAACGTCACAAAGGAAGCTGATAGTATAAATATACACCAAATTGACAATTTTACTGTAGATAATAATGTTTTACTAAATGATGGTTTTTTATTTTAGTAAATCCTAGGGAATTATATAGCAGGGGATTCTGCTGTCTAACCCTCAGTTGTTACCTCTTCAATTAATATGGAAAACGTTGCCTAGAATCACCCTTCCTCATTTTAGCAGCAATGGTCTTCCCCATCCCAGCTAGGATTCTGTCATTGGGCATCCTTGAGACCTCAGATGGAAAGGGTCGGAAAACGTGTCCCTAACGTTTTCCACTCAATCAAGCGAGCCCATAATTGGCTAGCGACCTGCTTAGGTAATGGGACTTATTACCCATTATGGCAGGTCACTTCACCAACCAATAGACTCACTAGTTTCAAGTGGCATCACTCGCCTTGCAACTCACTATTCATTCCCAATTAGTTGGTGATGAAAACTGACCAATCCCAATCAGTACACCTTATAGTTAATCATTATCAGATGCCCCTATGTCATCGGCCACTTTTCCCAATGAGATCTTAGGTATTCATCCAGATTGATCCCCAAAGGATATAACCAGGTGAATATCCCAAAATCCCCAAATGTAGTTCCTCTGAAACTCAGGCCAACCAATTTCTGATTCACTTCGCCCTAGGGAATTTTCCCCTAGCGACACCAGGTAATCTAGAATGCTGGGAATATGGGCAAAAATCCCAACATCCCCAAACTGGGTCATGGGTACAAAAACCTACCAGTTTTCTATGATTCAGAGGTCCTTTTTCAGACTTAACCATCTAGATTGGTTTAGAGGTCCCTTTTTTGAACTTGAACTAATCATTAGGACATGGCCAACTTAATGGTTTATCAGTCCTTTGGGAACTCTTTTTTACATCAATACATCAATTTATATACTTGGCATGGACTTGATTTACAACTCTTCCATCCAAGAGATTCTTGATGGAGTAGGCATCAGTCACAATCTTGGCAATAACTTCAAACAGACCTGACCACAATGCATCTAGTTTGTTTCTTCTTCCAAAACCATGCATATCACAATAGGCTACTTTTTTGACTATTCAATAATCAGTTAAGGCTGGTAGGTCCTTATCATCCATTGATTTCGCTTATATCCTATTCTTCAATGTTGTATTAAATGCTTGTGATAGCATATTAATCAGGATATCTGTCAGTCAGTTCAAGAACTGGTCTAGACTCATCCCCAGTGTTGGTTTCACCACTAAATATAAAATCAGCAGCAACACGGCCTTCCTCCTGTATAACAACTCAAATGTAGTTTTTCCCATCACTGTATGATGACTGATATTGTAGACTAACGTCACCAAACTCAGGTATGTTCCCAATGCAGTTGTTCTTCCTGCGACCAGCTTCCTCAGCATCGCAGCCAGCGTTCCATTCACTTGTTCTACCAGTTTGTTCATCTCCAGCTGGTAGGTTACTAACATGACTCCTCTGATCCCCATTATCTCCTTCAATCGTGGGATCACATGAGATGTGAAGTTTGTCCCATTATCACTAAGCAGGACCTGTGGACATCCATGTCAATATACTACTTGATACAGGATAAACCTTGCAGTGCTGGTAGCATCTACTTTTGTCAGGGCCTTCGTCTTGACGAATCTCATCAGATAGTCGATGGTAATAATTATGTACTTGACTCCGCCTGTGCTCATTTTCAGCGGTCCCATTATATCAATGGACACTGTATGCCAGGAAAATCCAGGGCAGACCAGTCGGTATCCAGTTGTATTCTTATGTGGATTGTGCAGCTGGCACTCCACACAACAGGCTAGATAGTCCGTGACATTGTAGTTGATTGACTCCCAGTAGTAGTACTGGCAAATATGATTGGTTGTTTTTCTCAGGCTTCCATGCCTGACAACCTTATGAGCAGCTTGAATGATAGGTTCTCTGATTCAACTTCAGGGAATAATAACTGCCTTCTTTTAATAGCCTTAAACACTTGTCCATCCATAGTCTCAGTGTTTTCCATCGCTTTCTGAAGCGCACTTTGGATTTCTTAGGGCTCGTTCCCAATTTCTCCTTTGACCATTCTCTTTAATAGCTCATCCACCTGCGGGTATACCATCTGGACCATTGGTAACCATAATAATCCATCCGCATTCTGGTGAGAAGCCCCCTCTTGGTGTACAATCTCATAATTGTAAGCCTGTAGCTTATGTGACCATTGGGCCAGTCGTACTTCTGGTTCTCTTAAATTATGGAGCCACCATAATGAAGAGTGGTCTATCACCACTTTAAAGTACGTTCTATGGATATACACCCAAAACTGCTTACAGGTGTAAATGGTCACAAGGTATTGACGCTCAGTTATGGTGTAATTTCTCTCAGCAGCTGAGAGTGTCTGGCTCACATATGCCACCGGATGTTCTTCCCCAAGTTCATCTACTTGACTAAGTATGGCGCCAATCTCTGTCAACAAAGCATTGGTTTTAATGATAAACTCCTGATAAAAATTTGGATATTTCAAAATCAGAGATACTATTAAATACCAGTGTAGCTCATCAAAGGATTCCTGCGCTTTTTTATTCCATACAAATCCTTTCTTTGGATCCTTCAACAGATTGAATAAGGGCTCAGCTATTCGGGAAAAGTCCTGAATAAATCTTCCTGTAGTATCTGACCATAACAAGAAACACATGGATGTCTCAGACACTCTTTGGCAAAGCCATCCATTCTATGGAGCTATCTTCTGGGCTTGCAGCTGCAATCCCATAGAGTTGATCATGATTTTCAGATATTCCAACTATTCTTTAAAGAAGTGACACTTCCTCAGCTTAATCTTCAGGTTAGCTGTGGACAGTCACTTAAATACTTCTTCCAAGTGGTGTAGGTGATCAGTAAACGTCCTACTAAACACATTGATATCGTCCAAGTATACCAGGATGTACAACAACTTCAAGTTGCTCAGTATAGCATCCATGGCCCTCTGGAACGTTGCCTGCGCATTACATAGACCCTGGGTCATCCTTGCCAGTTGCATAGCCCCTGCAAAGTAATAAGCGCACATTTTTCTCAGTCTTCTTTTGACAAGTCGATTTGCCAATACCCCAAGATCAGATCCATTGCAGAGAAATACTTTGCTTCTCCCAAATGGTCTAGAACATTCTTAATTCTTGGTAGGGGATACAAACCTCTTTGTAATCTTAATAGCTTTTGGTAGTCAATAACCACCTTCTGGAGCAATCCTTTTTCTTCCAAATACTTTTTGAACAATTCAAGCGCCTCCTCTTGCTGGCCTTCCATCAGAACAGCGAGTTGCTCTTGATCAACCAATATGTTGATAATCTCAGTTACTTCAGCTGGTAATCCCATCTCATTGAGAGTACCAAAATCATGAAATCTCCTCAATCTTGCCATCATTATCAGATGAACAAACGTGATGATATGATTCTTCCTGTCTTTATCAATTTTTCACTTAAATTTGCCAGGAGAACTCGAATTTCTCCATGGCCTGGCATTAATATCCCAGGAGCCACCCAATGCTCTACTCTGGACCTCTTCCATGGGCTTCTGACCTCCCCATACAACAGCTCAGGTATCTCCAATGTCAACCCCATGTTGACTATCATCTGCAATCCTGGCGGTATGGTCTTCTCATTCTTGAACTTCAGTAGAATTCCCCAGTTCACTAGGACTTCTGTCGGCATTTCTGGTCGCTTCTGACCAACTAATTGGTAATGAATTGGGACAATGCCATCATTGTATATTAAATTGATGAATTTTTTCTCCTATTAAGTGGAGCTTCACCATCCTTCTGATATACTATTCATAACATCTGACACAATATGGTCAACATATTATCCTCAAAGTTACATTTAACTCCATACTTGCATAGAATTTTGGTTCCAATCAGAATGTCATAGTGTTTGGTTGGCTAAAACTATTGTGGCGCAAATACCACAAACAATCTGAATCATAGTGGCAAAGCACTATACACTCCACAGGAGATGATGGTATTTGGCCCTGCTGTTCTGTATTCTCTCTTGTGTTCCAAGTCTGGTGAGATCTTCATCCCATTTACCATCTTGGTTGAGACAATATTGATGGGTGCTCCGCTGTCAACAATCACTCTCACCCACAATCTATTTACTTGTATATCTATATATGTACACTCAGAGTATTGTAATATAGTGTTTACTGAGTGTATAGAAGCGTTATTAGCTGAATTGAGGGTGTGAATGATTTGCACTGATAAATCAGGAAATGATTCCTTTATTGCACTGAGGGGGATTGACAGATTGGCCTCATCTAATTGGACTTCAGATAATTTTAGGGATTCTTGGCAGTTCAAATCTTTTCAACCAGTTGTCGGGCATATGGCTGGGCAACTTCCTTGATTATCTCAGGGTCAATTCCCTTTGCCCCGGATCTGGTCACTGCATTTACATCCAAATTGACCACTTGATACAGCTGATCCTGTACATCTTCATCCACAGACAGATCACTGATATCAATTTCCTCAGTCATGATGTTGGGAGGAACAGGCTTCTCCACAGCTCTAGACTGTTCTTTGTCTAGGCCGCGGGCCCTTTTCCTGATTCCTTGGTGGCAGCTGACTCTTTCACCTGGACCACGTTGATTTGATCCTTCAGCTTCTTGC
Source organism: Massospora cicadina (assembly GCA_022478985.1). Lineage (NCBI taxonomy): Eukaryota > Fungi > Entomophthoromycota > Entomophthoromycetes > Entomophthorales > Entomophthoraceae > Massospora > Massospora cicadina. Next base: position 6,319 of record JAKSZP010008179.1, on the reverse strand, counting down.
AGCTCACAGTGAAATGTCCCTTCCCTCCGCATTAGTAACAGACCTTCTCTTTCGTATTAATCTGTCTGAACTCTTTAGGCTTATTCCCCAGCACAGTTTAGTTGTTCATTTCTTTAGCTACCCTCATTCACCTTCATGATATTTGAATTGCGCACTGGATTGGATTTGAAACTTCTGTTTGGGGCTTCAAAGGTTGCTCCCAAAGTTTTAAATTATCAACCATTTTAGAGGTAGTTATTTCCATTGTGAACATGGAAGACATCATGTGATGCAAATCGTAATAGGGCTGAAGGGCCGCTTGTAAGGTGATTCTGGCATCGAAGTCATCCAGTACCTTTGCTCCAACCAAGATTTGCAACTCCTGGTTGAAACTGATCCACAAAGATTGCTAAAGACTTGTCTTTATGGAACTGGATTCCCATAAACTCTTGTTTACGCTTTGGCATGCGCATTGGACTCCCAAATACCTTCATGATGGCCACCTTTGCCTCCACATATGACCAGCTGCCCCCCTCCAGGTGGGGTAACATTAAGTTCTGACATTCAGTGTCTAGGCAATTCATGACCGTCAACGCTTTTTGATGATCCCCATAGCCATACATGGTCATATTGAACAGTCAGAAAAATTCTGGGGCATTATCCCAATGAAATGTTGGCAATTTTGGCGTTGCCTTAAATTCCCCAGTTATCTCTAGCTGATTCTCTAAGTTGGCCACTTAACTCACTTGAGGGAGTGATTTTGGGCGTCATCTCCAAAAAAGTGGGAAAAGCGGGTGGCGTGTTCCTTGGGGTATTTGACTTCCCAATTATCACGCAAGGACTTCTTTCTTTGGCGTCACTTGCCACACTTGGCTCACAATTGCATTTGTTAGTTTTAAGTTCTTCAACCTGTTTGATCAGTTGCTCTATATCAGCGCTGAAATTTCTCAAATTAATACGATCCACTTTTTGCTCCATTTTAAGATATAAGGCCTCTCAAATTAAGTCCCCTTCTTCTTTAACGAATTAATTTCCCAATTAACACATTCCTGAAGCTCGCAACATTATCAATCCCTTCGTCCATCTTGGCGACTTGTTCTTCCAAGGCTGCAAATCGCCAATGATCCACTGAGTTTAGGGCATTCTGATTTACAGTAGTTAACTCCATCCACAATTTGCATAACTCATCTTTTGTATGACATACTTATAAGTTCTTCAACTAAACTACACCCTTGTAGTGAGCACCAACTTGTAAAAATTTATTGAGCTTGAATTATTATCGGTAAACAACCCCAATAAACTTATTATTGCACAGGTTTGGTTTCTTGAGCACTTTATCTGCATTTTATAATACATTATATTATTGGTTGATAATAGTATGACAATCATTATCCATAGTTGGGTGGAATTCTTATATCTCATCCCAATGCTCAGCCAGTATTCCCGCTTGAAATACTTGAGATGTCTTGATCTAGGGATTCATTCCCTCGTTATGTACAACCCAGTCTTCTCTGAGATTCCCTGGTGACAATCTCTTTGGTCCAACATGCAGCTGGCAGCAATCCCTGACTGTTTCTCCTTCAACTCTAAATCCCCGCTCAAATCTTTACTATTTTTCTTAAGAGACTCCCAGATATCACACACAACAATAATATTCTTGAGAAGATTAGAACAATTGAAAGATGATAAGTTTACTTTTAAACTATGTACCAGATGAAAACTATAGAATTATATAACTCTGTTCTAAACTCTGGGGTTTTTCTATAACGTTTGTGATTATTATTATAAGTAAATTTTAGGGAATTTATAGTGGGGATATAGTTGTCTAACCCTTGGTTGACACCTCATCAATAAAATGGCAGCCGTTGCCATTGAATCACAATCCTTATCTCAGCAGTGATGGTCTTCCCCATCCTGGCTAGAATTCCATCATTGGACATCCTTGAGACCTAAACGGAAAGAGTTGGAAAACGTGTCCCTAACGTTTTCCTCTCAATCCAAGCAAACAAACCATATTTGGCTAGCAACCTGCTTAGGTAATGGGGCTTATTACCCATTAAGGCAGGTCACACACCAACTGATCAATTTTCTAGTTGCAGGCAGCATCACTCGCCTCACAACTTGCTACTAATTCCCAATCAGTCAGTGATAAAACCTAACTGATCCCAACTGGTACACCTGATAGTTAATCTCTATCAGATGCCAATTATTTCATTGGCAACTCCACCCAATGAGATCTTAAGTATTTGTCTGGATCAATCCCCAATGGATTTGACCAGTCTAATATCCTAAAATCCCTCAAACATAGTTACTAGAAAATCAGGGTCAACCAATTTCCAATTCACTTCACCTTAGGGAATAGTCCCCTAGAGATTCCTGGTAATCTAGAAGGTTGTGAATATGGGCAAAAATCCCAACAGATATAATACAATGTTTGTATTAAATTAATGCTTCATTGGGTATCATCCCAACAAAGTTAAATGAGTATTTTGATGAGGTCTTGGTATCTGATAGTCAGATTACCATGGTGGATCATTCAATCAGAGGTGCTGAACAATTAGGGTCATTTTTACAAAACTACTAAAGTGATTTTTTGATTGTTTTGTCAGTAGTTAGTAGTTTTAATCAGGCAACATGGCCCCTAGACCATCTGTGTATGGTTCCTGACAAAAAGGGATGGTTGCCAATTAATGAAAGGTTACACTACTGAGGATTAACTTAGGCAAAAAAATCTTCACATTATTTAAAAGCTAATCTTAAGGGTCAAAAACTTTGGGAGACTAATCAGTTGATTTTCAGAGAGTCATCTGAAAATTGTCTACCTTTTTCCTATAAAAACCATAGCATTTTCTAATAGAAAACAGAATTCAACTGATATATACTTTTTATAACTATTTTTAAATTGAGGATTGAAGGGAAATAAAGGTCCCTAGTTATTTTCTCAAGTTACAATTTACCAGAGTGGATCTAAAGCTACTTATAGTGAAAATTCAACCTATTAGTTGTCTCTATACAACTAGTGTCCTTATTATTTCTACAACCAACCTGTGCAGTAAATTTACCAAAAGTTTACACTTGTTGCTCACTAAAGTGGTAGTTGGATATTGTTGAATAATAATGCCATGCCCTCTGTTCAGGGTGAGATCCAGAAGCTATGGAAGGTGCTGGAGAGCGTGAATCAGACCATTCTAATGTCATCAGCTCAGGCTAGTGTATTCAAAGTGGAGAATCATGTTACCAAGGTGAAAGAAGTCAACCTTGTCAAGTAAGTTAATAATGAGTTATTCAGAAAGATATATAAATTAGAGAAAAAATATTCCAAAGTGGAGAAGGATTTACTCCTGTTCAAAGTAACGTTTCAAAAATAAACTGGATAAAATTGGCTACTATGAGATAAGCATGGACAGTTCCAGTAACAAGTTAAAAAAATGGAAAACATCAATGTACTTTTATTCATGTAGAAACTGAAATTGGGGATCAGTTCCTATATGAAGATGAGAGTAATATAGTGAGCATTCAGTATACTCTAAATATGCCTAGTGCCTATGCCGCCATTTTGGCAATGACCCCCTAACACCAACTGGCGCCAGAATGGCTAGCCATGCTGCTCGTCATGCAAATGAGCCTGTGAAAACTGAGAAATTTCAGCCCGCCCCAAAATTGACACCATTCCATTAGAATAAATGCCTTATCTTTCTTCAGACTGTTCAAAATGACCATGTTCAGTTGCAGCAATCTACAAGAGACCATTACTGTTATCGATTGTTCAGATACTACTTGTCTAGCTTTGGTATTACCATATTTGAAAGGGGAGAATTGGTCATACAACAAGGCAAAAAACGCGATTATGAAAAATTTGGCAGCCCTGAATAAATGGCTACCTGATTGCAAGAGTTCCTGCGGATACAAATCCAAAAAGATAAAACCTTAGGGGAATTTACCAATCATTTCTATTTAGAGGCACAAATTTTGACAGGAGCTAATAACATGAGCGATTTTAACGCTTGTATTGCCATAAAAGCAGCGCTCCAACCTTATCAGGACTTACATCGATCTATGGCATCAACACATACCAACAATAATACCACTTCTCAAATGGTGAAGCACCTGGAAGCGTTGGCCACCATTTTCAATGCGCCAAATTGAAGCGTAAAACAACTGCCTTTCAACCCAAATTTGGCAAAAACCTGACCCAAAAAGGATTTTGCCAATCAAATGTGAAAAAACCAGATGGGCTGAAATGGCCTAGTAATGCAACATGCATCACTTGTAACAGACTCAGAAATATCGGACACTATGCTGCCCATTGCTAGATTAAGAAACCAAAGAATCAGGTGAGCTTTGTCCAGGAAAAAGATACCTATGAGGAGTCAGGAAAAGGCTCTGCAGTCTAGATGAGGAACAATCTAGATCTGCAGATTGCCCAGTTTCACCAGACAAGCTTGACAAAATCAATACCTCTGACCTGTTTGCCATGTACCTGCTTATGATTCTGTCCAGAAGAGCATGGGTCCAAATATCAATGCAATAACTCGATTGAAAGCAATGGCAATTAATTCCAAAATTATATCAAAGGTTGCTCAACCTTACGATTTTCAATTATTGTAAAAGGTCCAAAACGCTGAAGATGAAAATGAATTGCTGAAGAAAAAACTGTAATACATTAACGTTTAGATTCCTATTACTGCTATCAAGGATTTATTTCCTGATATATCTGCCCAAATTATTTACACAATGGATTTGTCAACTGATGCTGCTATACATTCATAAACATTATTTCCCAATAACTAGAGTGTACTCATGCTGAAATTTTGGTTAACAAAAAGGAAGTAAGGTTTATTATTGATAGTGGCACACCAATCAATATCATTTCTACCAAATTGGTAATAAAACGCTTTTCTTTCCCATAAGCATCACTTTTGTTTACAGGTGATTAAATTAATTCAGCCAACCACAACTTGTCTTAATTCTCCCGACCAATCAGGGGATGACAAAGCGACTGAATCCACTGAACTCACACACCTATGCAGCAGCGATGAAGGGGAACAGCATGGGCCAGAAGGCCCAGCTTCTCAACTTTAACCGTAGTGCTAAAAAGGGATCATATGTCCCAAACAGTGACTATCTCAAGATGGTCCAAGATTTTCATCAAACTGGCAACATCAGCCACACATTTCCCAAGTCCTCATGTGAATTTAGTGTGCGCATTAACTTTGGCGTTGAAGAACCTCTACAACATGAAGCAGTTTGTCAGGCTATCCCAGGACAGTTCCCAGAAGCTGTAAGCTTGACTGAAAAACTCACTATGGGAACCTTAGACCTTGGTTTTGCTACTGCTGAGGCCGCGGATGCAGCCATAGCTGCCCCATTTGTAGTCACCTACACTAAGCTGAGAGTAGGCAAGGAGCCTGAACAAATTACAGCCAATATCCCAATCACACGCACCTATTTCTGGGAATGATGAAAACTTGTTTGTGGTACTAGAAGGACTTCCAACCACTAAAAAGTGGGACTATCTGGAGGCAGCGCTAACAAGCGGTCTGAGCGCATATGGAGAACTAGTCTACTTTAAAATGGAGAGAAACCGCCTCTTGCCCCACCTGGCTACAGACAAGGCTGTAGCAATGATACACCCAGGCATGGACGCTGATGGTGATATCAACACAATACCACGCAAAGTGTACATCTTAGACCCAAAGGGGAATCAGTCTCACCCTTTCTCAGTCCGCCCAGAAAAGAGCCCACCTATATGCACGAGCTGCAACAAAGTAGGGTATAAAAACAATTCCTGTCCAGCTACATGGGAGGGAAGAAATTTTATTGAGCGTGAATAAAGTCCAAAGGAAATATACCAGGGGATGCATTAACAGCCCGCCTCTGAGGATTACAGGCTAACTATAAGGTGGTCCAACCAGTCTCCCCAGAGCAATGTAAATAAGTGAAGATGGCCAGAAAGGTGGCTGAGAAGGCCAAGCAGAAGAAGCAGAAGGAAGCAGCAGCTTGGGAGGAAGCAGCCAAGCAAAACATTGAGCAACAACATGAACACCTCTCTAGTATGACCGCCCCTAAGGCAGCCCAGCAGCCGCAAGATAATGAGCAGTGGGCATTTCAATCAGAAATGGACAACGCACACTTCCTACCTGTACACAATGGGGCCCAACCCATTCAAGTACCAGTCAACAAACCCGTTTCACAAGCCAACAGTTTCTCATCCCTCAACAGGATGGAGGACAATAGTGCTCACTGTACAGAGAACCCAAATATGAACTCTGGACCACCATAATGGCAATCAAGTACACCACCAGCCCAAACCATTTATGAGGGTTCTATGACTAGATCC